>NDXB01022254.1:47527-62612 GCA_002631895.1 Agapornis roseicollis
TTTTTTTTTTTTTTTTTTTTTAATTGGCAAAACTGATGGATGTTTAGTCATAGGATTAAAGCTGCTTTTACTGTATTTCTTAGCTGAATAAAGAAACTATTCAGATAAGGGAATTCAGAACAGTGAACTGTTTTAACAGTAACCACTTGTGCTTTTAAAGACACATGGTTTCTTTCTCCATGTGTATCTTACTCTGCTGACTCCAAGAAATGATGAGGACCATGAAGAAGCTTGGGGTAGAATCCACCCAGAGGTCCACAGTAACAAGACAAAAGGCAGCACACAGAAGTTGTGACAAAAGAAAAATATCTGGGGAAAAGTTTCAATATAAAAATAGTGAGAGGGCTGGGAAACAGAGAGGCTGGGAAATCCCTATCACTGGAGCTATTTGAAAATGAGCTGGACATGGCCTGGAGAAGTCTGAACTAAATTGGCCCTGCTTTGAGCAGAATGTTGGACCATGTAATCTCCATTTATATGTATATAATCCTAATTATATAGGATTATATACATACCAATTTTATGAGCTGTTTAAATTTTTAACTGGAATTTAAAATATATTTGGCCCCCTTTGTGAAACTAAGTGTCTAAAAAAAGTCCTTAAAAAGGCTACACAGGGACACGCTCATACTGACGCTACATAGCCACTTATGAACTCAATGCATCTTACAAATACTTTAATTTCTAGTACTAAGGCAAGGTTACCCATTAAGCCACACCAGTACAAATAAAAGACCACCAGAAAACATTACCAGCAATTATTTGCTTAATATTTGTTCAACTAATCTCTGTACCACATTGTAAATGTCTCAGATTGTGTAGCTTGGGAGTCTATAATGTAGATGAATCTCCTCAGAGAGCCCATGCAATTCTTCCCTACTGCATCTAATAGATAAGTAGGTGGGAGCTGAGCAGCTGTTTGGGCTAATGATCCCTAATTTGGCAGACTACCATGCTGTGAAAAAGAAACTAAAAAAACCCCAACTAGACCATGGTTTTCCTAGCAGAAGCAAAAATAATGAATGTTAGTCTTAGTCCATAAATCTTAATTTTACTTTTTTTTCCCCACTTAACTTCTTTTTCAAACCAGTTGGGGGAAAAATTTGTAATCATTTAAATGTCAGCACAAAGAGTATGGAAGATTGTATCTGTGTAACCAGGCATATGGATATTTGTTACTATCAGGAGCTATGTCATTCACCTTCTCCCTAGCTACTGGCAAACTTATCCCATGGGGCCTAGAGTTCACCAGTTTTGGACAGCAGCAGCCTGAGGAATGGACTGGTAGGGCTTGCTATAGGCTTAGACTGTAAGAAAACCCCAATGAATTTAGCCACTTCAGCTGATGTGCTACTAAATAAAATATATATATATAAATAATAAAACCTGCCTGTTATCTAAAGTAGGCTTATATTTGATAATACTGGATTTATTTCTAATGGAGATACATATGCAGCTCTTGAATATGATAATGCCTTTCTTGCAGCAACTCAACACATGCAACTACTGGCTGACGATTGCGGGGTTTTCAGATGTGGGTGCTTTGGTGACCCTGATGGATCAAAAAATTCCATTTGTGCACAATTTACTTTTCAAAGAAGATGCACACTCATCACCTCACCTAAACTTTTGGAATGGAATTTATCTGAAGAGCTGAGGAGCTAAAAATTCAAGCGTGCCATCTTGGTCTTTCATTCCAGTCAACAAAGACCTACTCAATGCATCCAGATCATTAAAGGAGAAATCAACCTTCTCCTGACAGCACATGTTTAAAATAAAATAGAAAATTGCAGTTTGAAAGTGACAATTTCTTTCCTCTAACAGCTAGAGGCTAAATTGCTCATGAAGGGTACATAGGAGCAACATCATATCTTCCCAGGGGAAGAATATGAGAAAAAAAAGAATGAATATGGAGAGTCTTTGCCTTTTCTGCTGAAGTGGTCCCAAGTTTTCAGCCTTTGCTCACACAGTAAGCAAGACCCAAGTCCTTGGGGAATGAACTGAGTCTTGAGGAGATGACCCCTAATCATAAAGAGAAAGCATTATCCTGCTGCTTAATTTACACTTGGTCAAACAACATTTAGGACCTTTCTCCTCCATAAGACACAACCTCTGCAGAATGGATCGAGGACGGCTCTCCATATTGAGCACCTAGTGATCCAGCCTGAGCTCACCAACCAGAAGGACTCCTTGGTACCTCTGGCATATTTCTTTTTTGAGAGACTGAACCTGTATTCATTCTCACCTGAAGATGTGTGAGGTCAAGATTGAACAATGGATTGAGAACTGAAATGAGAATTGCATTACTGTGCCCACTTCTAAACTCCTTAGCACAAGAGAAACATGAACGTATTGGAAAGAGTCTAGCAAAGGGCCATGAAAGTGATTAATGGACCATCTTTCCTATGAGCAAAGACTCAGGTAGCTGGGATTGTCTAGTATGGAGAAGAGAAGGCTTAGGGAGGATTTTATTAATGTATATAAATACTTAAAGGGAGGGTGAAAAGAAGATGGATGTAGGTCCTTTTCAGTGGTGTCAAGTGAGAGGACCAGTCATAAGTGATTGTTGCAGTTTAAGCTCAGTAGCAAGTGCAGTCCTTTCTCAGTCCCCTGACCCCTTTCCTCCCCCTGCTCCCAGAGGGATGGAGAGGAGAATTGAAAGAATGTAACTCCCATGGGTTGAGATCAGAGCAGTCCAGTAACTAAGGTATAACACTGCTGCTACAGACAATAATAATAATGATAAGGGAAATAACAAGGGAAGAGAATGCAACTGCTCACCACCTGCTGACCAATACCCAGCCTGACTGAGCAGCGAACCAGCCCTTCTAGGTAACCCTCAGTTTACATCCTGGGCATGACGTGCTGTGGTATGGAATACTTCTTTGATCAGTTTGGGTCAGGTCTCCTGTCTCTGCTTCCTCCCAGCTTCCCTTCCTCCCTGGCAGAGCATGAGAATCACAAAGTCCTTGGTCATACTAAATATTTGAGCAGTAACTAAAAGCATTGGTGTTACCAGCACTGTTCCCAGGCTGAAAGTCAAAACACAGTGCTGCACCACCTACAAAGACTGAGATAAAAATGACTGCTACTGCTGAACCCAGGACAGTGACACAAACTGAAATGTATGAGGTTCCACATGAACCTCAGGAAACACATTTTCACCAGAGGGTGACTGATCACTAGAATGGGTTGCCTAGGGAAGTTGTGAAATCTCACTCCCTGAGATAGTCAAAAGCTACCTGGAAACAGTCCTGGACAACTGGCTTTAGATGGCCTCACCTGGAGTATTGTGTACAGTCCTGGTGTCCTCAACATAAGAAGGTCATGGAGCTGTTGGAGCAAGTCCAGAGGAGGCCATGAGGATGATCAGGGGACTGGAGAACCTCCTGTAAGAAGACAGGCTGAGAAAGTTGGGGCTGTTCAGCCTGGAGAAGAGAAGGCTGCGTGGAGACCTCATAGCAGCCTTCCATTACCTGAAGAGGGCTTATAAGGATGCAGGAGAGAGACTTCATCATGAATTGTAGTGATAGGACAAGGGGTAATGGGTTTAAACTTACACAGGGGAAGTTCATGCTAGATATAAGGAAGAAATTCTTTACTGTTAAGGTGGTGAGGCACTGGAATGGGTTGCCCAAAGAAGTGGTGTACTGTGTGCACTCTGTCTGTGGCAGTGTTAAAGGCCAGTCTGGACAGAGCCTTGGGTGATATGGCCTAGTGTAAGGTGTCTCTGCCCATGGCAAGATGGTTAGAACTAGATGATATTAAGGTCCTTTCCAACCCTAACTATTCTATGATTTTGTGATTCTATGAACTGTCCTACATGTGGATGTCACAGGGGAATTAGTTTACTATTAGGGATATAGTGGAATATCAGATGGCTGACATAAAATATTTAACAAAATAATTCTAAAATTCTTATTATTGGGAGAGAAAAGGGAATTTATTACTTGAAATTATTTAAATTAATTCTTCCAGAAGTTATCAGCAATTTTCATTAATATCTACAGCTCATCAGGGCCTAATTTTGCTTGAAACATGTGCAAAGTCTAGCTGTTTAATTGGCCAGACTCTCCCATGTTTGCTATACTTCAATCATTATGTGCTGATAGCAGTGATGTTATAGCAATTAGAGCTCTTCCCATTTAACCAGCGCTTTAAGACATTACAGTGACCAGAAGAGTGGAATAGTTGAAGCAGAATTTGGTGAAAGTCTTGGTAGCAGTTATTCAGATGTTACCAACCACTTCTCTTCTCTAAAAATGCATTCAGGTAGTCCAAGAATTATCGTGAATTTCTTTTCACATTTACTGAATTTGTCAGGGAAAAAAGAATAAAAAAATTCCCTTGAAACCTACAGAACATAAAATGTTTGTACAAAGCAAAGCCACATTCACTTCTGAGTGCAAAATAGCTTTTATTTTTGGAATGTAATATATTTTTATAAAACCACAAAATATTTGAAAAAAATGGAATATTTTGTTTTCAATTCAAATGAAACATTTTATTCTGTTTCAGGAACTTTTGCAAGTTTTCAGTTTCTTTGGAGTGTGAATGCATTTTTTATTCCAAATGGACTGGAAAGAATTATATAATCACACAACTCTAGTTTTGGAACATAAATAGATCAATTACTTCCTAGCAATTTGCATGCTTTATGGACATGTGCCTCTTCAAATAGGTCTGAAATAAAATGATGCTCTCTGTAGCTGCGGGCTTCTACAGTTAATACCCATATAGTTAAGAAAATGCAAGGATCATTACTATATTCTTTATACTCCTTAACACAGTGGTTTTCAGATTCTAGCCCATCACAACAGTTCTTAATTGTATTTTCACAGGACTAAAACATGTAGTGAATATGATGGGCTTGGTACAGACTGTTCCCCATTGGGATACAAGAGATGTGTGAGGACACAGTGGACTCTATAGTATCTAATTTAAGTGTATCTTAAGAAGTTACGGTTCCCATATGCAAACTCCTGCAACAGAGTCAGCAAAGTGAAAACATGAACACTCTGAATTTAAGTCAGTCCAAAGTTCTGCAGCTTGGTTTCAATTTGACTTCAGCAGTTTTGAAACTAGTTTCCATATTTTCAGCTATCTACTGATACAGGAACAGCAAGCTTTGGTTGCAGTTCCAATGTCACAAACACTTGGGCAAGGGAGGGCGGAGACATCCTGAACAATTGGAGCCATTTCAGTTTTGTATCCCTGTTCATAACTGTATTGCAAAGCCACACAAAGGATGTATGGGAGGACCACGAAAGGGACTTATGTCACTTCCAGAACATGAAAAGCAGCATTTTATGGCAACTTGGGTAGTTATTCGAGACCTGTGCAGACTCTCAGCATGTTAGTGAAACTCACATGCCAAAATGATAGACTTAACTTTGGGTATGACAGAGGAGGAAGGCTTCAGATAGGTATAGGCTTGGATATCACACTTTCAGTTAGCACTGGAACCATCCCCACTCAGTATGTATGCATCTTTAATCCTGAGTTGGAAAAGCTTAGTGCCCTATATAGTATAATTGTCACCTAATGATAGGCTTTGTATTCTTCTATAGAAAGGAGCTGTCTTCTAGAGTGCTAATACACCCTGAGATAAATTAGTTGCTAATATGTATATGACCAGTGTTTTTTCTTCTAGGGTATTCCCCAAGCAATGTAGCGATAGGACAAGGTGTAATAGGTTCAAACTAAAAGTGAGGAAGTTCACTTTAGATATAAGGAAAGAGTGGTGAGGCACTGGAACAGGCTGCCCAAAGAACTGGTGGATGTTCCATCCCTGGCAGTGTTCAGGGCCAGAGCCTTGGGTGACATGGTCTAGAGTGAGGCTTCCCTGCCCATTGCAGGGAATTTGGAACTAGACCATCTTAAGGTCTTTTGACCCTAACTATTGATAATTCTATGATTCTATGGTCCTATGGTTCCAGACTGATATAAGAGGATGGAAAGTATCGCATAGGACCTACAGGAGATCTGTACCATTTTATGGAGGAAGCTGGATCTCAGGTAAAACTCATCATTTTTTGCAGAATAAAACCTTGTACATATATCTATATGACTTTAGAAATTTGAAAGACCTATCTTTGTGTATCTTCAGACATATATCTTCTTGGCTATCTGGATGTGAAAGCACTGTAAAATGCTTCTGAATTGTGACTTAAATTCTCATTTTAATTTTGTCAGAACATAAAAAAGTATTGTTTTCAGTATATCAACAGTTTCAGTGATAACTGTGAGGTTTCTTTTATTATAAATTATTAAACGTGCTATAAACATCAGGATTTCCTGTGATGTGCCTTAGATTTTAAATTATATTTAATATTGCTGCAATTGTTTTCACTTCACTTCCTTGTTTGTTTCAACAATTCCTCACCTATTTTAGATTAGATTAGCAGCAGCTTTTGGTAAATTCTTCCTGAATATGTTTTGAAAAGGGACTGGGAATTAAACTGATGCTACTTTTTCTGTCTCCATGCCCAAGACTGAAAGCAGTAATTAAATGCCATGTAAGGTCTAGACAAGGACTTTGAAACAGAGCCACATGCTGATTTATCTGAATTTCATTTACAGTAGCATATGAATGATATGGGCTAGAACAGAAGGAAGCAGTTACCCAGAAGAACTTAACTTATTCTTTGATCTTGCAATTGCTTAAACGACATTTCTCCTGCGGAGTAATACTTCAGAAATACGATGAAAAGAGTAATTTAACAGGAAGAGGATAAAGAAAGTTGTTATAAATGGATTGCTTTGCCCCTACAACCTGACACACACACTTCTGATGAGGAACGGTGATTGTATGCCTTTATAGGTAAAAGATACTGTGTGCCAAAATTGTTTTTAACAGAAGTTGGGAGAAACATAGCAAGAAAAAATGACTGTGAATTAAAAAATTAATAAAAAAAATAACAGACTTAAAGACTCACCACTCCCTTACGTGATTGCACCTGAAGGTTATAAGAACAAACTGCCAGAGCATAAGCTGCATTTACCACCCCTGTGATGTTTATAAAAGCAAGATAAGGAATGCTCTTAGAAGTTATGATTTAGTCAAAAGTAAAGTAGACTTTAATCAGACAAGTGTTAGTGCCTCATTTCAGTGGCTGGGGAGTATCTGGACTTCTGCCTTTAAAGGCAATGCAGCTCCTGCTCCTGCCTCAAGGATCAGAGCACTTCAACTAGCCTAGGAACATATATTGGTAGCATTTCATGAGCTGGAAGGTGTTTTTCAATCCATAAATATTTTTCAGCATCTTTACAGAAACAGATTGGAATATTTGAAGGAGTTTCACCTCTCCACTGCTATGTTCACAGATGGATGCCTGTTTCCAGGTTTAAGCAGTGATCTGATTTGATCCTGAGAGCTCTACAGTCCCAGCGAATTGCAAGCATTAGGCAATCAACCTGTTGAGAGCTAGCACTAGTATTCAAGGTTTGCCCTCCTTATGTAATATTCAAACAGTACAAATCAATTTTCTCAGAAAGTAAATTCTGCAGCCTGGAGCAGAGTCAGCCCAGAGGTGTGTTTTCTATTCTGAGGCTATGCCTCCTGCCCACGGCTGGGTACAGATGAGGAGAGTGCATTCTGTTAGGATTAGGAACTGAGATAGATGGGAAGAGTGCTAAATCCTGCAGCCTACATATTGAAAAACTCTCAAGGTCAGCACTAGAAAATACAGTTCCTTCTGTCCTTACAATTCAAATGAAAATGTTTCAATCATTAAAGCTTCTTAATTTATGAAGCTTGGAAAACCTTGAGCAGGTAAATGAGGTGGGGAGCTTGATGTTCTTGGAGTAACAGTCAACAGCAACTAAAGCATGGTCCTATATATAATGCAGCTGTTTTATCACAGGTTATGTTTGATCTTATCCTTTCTCAAGCTCTGGAATGAGCTGATTGTGGCTTACCACAGCTTTTCAAAGATCAAGGACACCCACAGCTAAACCTTTGTGGGAACACAGTCATTTACACTTGTTCTGGAGGCAACTGGCAACTTCCTTTTTCTCCCACTCAAAGGTCCTCCTTCCAAAAGAACAGGATCCTTTGCACCTCCCAGATCCCATGGATGTGATCCCTCTCTAGACTGCTTTCCACAGTACTTACTACTGGCCTTGTAACCACCATGGGTTATTGCTGTGCATAAAGACAAGGAGGGGACACATGGCCAACTTACAAGGGGATATAATGTAATCAGTGAATTTAAGCTGTAGGAAACAGTGAGATGCCAATATTATTTCACCTACAACCTGTAACCCTTTACAAAAAGTCCAAATAGCTGCTCCCAATATGGTTTTGGTATGTAAAAAATTTATTTCTGTGCATAAAACTCTTTTCCTTAAGTGTGTGCTCTGAGGGGAAGTACGTGGCTGCAGGCTCCTGAGTAGCACTTACAAGTAGCCTCTTTACAGCCCTAAATTATGGCTTAGACTGTTCTGCATATAACCCCTCTCCCCCTGCCAAAAGAACCAAATGACTGCAACCAGCATGAAAATGTCAAAACCACCTAGTTTAATCAAATCAGAATCAGTTGCTTTCACAACAAGGGATATATTTTGGCACGGCTATTCCTAAATCAGAATGTTTAGCTTTCAGCATCTACGTCTGTTAGCATTTGAGACTCCAAAAGAACACAATGAACTTGATTTGGATTCCTTTTTGTGCTCTACAAAAGAGCATAAAAAAGCAGACAGCAGAAAGGAAAGGACTTAATTTTGCTCAAGACTTTTAAGCATGAAAAAAACACAAATGGGTAAGAAAGCAACAAAAGGTAAAATCAAGTTTGGATTGGATTTGAATTGGGAGCAAAAATTGAAAAAGTTAGGAATAGCTAAAAGTTGAAAGTTACAATGGAAATTATTCTTCAAGTTTTTCTTCGAATTTCTATAAAGCCTATCAGCCTAAAAGGAGTGTGAGTCTGTTAAGCAATACATTGGGCGAAAGGTAGCTCTGAAGGGAAATTCTGTGATATTTCCAGATTTATAGCCCAGTATAAAATAGATTAGCTGAGATTCATAGCCTTATATAAAACAGATTAGCTGGTTTGACTTTTATTATTTTCCTTTTGTCTTGTTCAGGATACATTCTTGAAGGTTAATCTTAAACTGTTAGAAGATTTCTAATGAAGATTTCTAATGATCTTAAATGGGAAGGTCATTTTTAGCTATTGTGGGAAGGTGACAAAACCCCATTCAGTGTCTTGCTTATTTTTAAAGTCTTCTGTTCACTTAAATCTTTCCAGTTTTAGAAAGGATTCTGCTCCCAAACCTCACAAACACTGCAGTAAGATTAAATTCTCCTGTATTAAGGCAAAAGCATGGGAGAAGACTCATAACATTTCAACGTCATTGTATTTAAAAAACAGCTGCAGGAATAGAGAATGAATGAAAATTTGATTAAGACCATTTACATCCTAAGCAGAGGGAGCATTAGACGTATAATCAAAGTAACTGTTTATGTAT
This sequence comes from Agapornis roseicollis, assembly GCA_002631895.1. NCBI lineage: Eukaryota > Metazoa > Chordata > Aves > Psittaciformes > Psittacidae > Agapornis > Agapornis roseicollis. The sequence goes on from NDXB01022254.1 coordinate 56,999, forward strand.
GCAGCCATCCTTGTTAGAGAATCTCAGCTAGAATAAATTGGCATATAACTTATGATTCTATCATTTCAGCTATTTCAGATAACTTCTAGAAGGCATGGCATGGGGTAGATCCTACCTGGGTAATAGGAGTGCATAACTCCATGTATAATCTGTAATCCTCTACAAGGTAATCCCAAATAGCAGGTAAAAGTGTAGTTTTGCTATGTTGCAAATTCCCTCTTGCAAGGTAATTTTTTCAAGGTAGCATTAATATTATTAATTCCCTGTCTTTATCTTGGTAATCCAGGAACAAGTTATCTGCATAGTGAATGTTGACGTGAAGAGGTATCAAGAGTGCTTATAATAGATTCTCCAAGTAAGTGAAAATAGTGAAATTCATGGTACTTGAAAGATTCTCTGTGCCTCGCAGAACATGGAAACAAGGCAGTATTCCAGGCGAAACTGAGGCAGAGGAGCAAAGATGTTTTCTATATCATTTATAAAATGTTGAGCTTTCTTAGGGAGAACTTGAAAACAATTTGAGGAGTGCAAACAAATGGCCAGAAGTGCTGATGCAAAACTTATACGGTAGAAAACAAGTAAATCTATTTAAATAACTGAGATGCTCTTGTTCCTTTATATACTGGAAAAATTATCCTCTAAACTCAGAAATAAGTATGAGCATACAACTGACAGAATATAATTCAGGAATTCATTGCTGTTTGCGATAATGCTCTCTCTTTCTTAAGTTTATTTTTCTGTAGCTGTAAATGGAAAATATGTCTGGTAGGGAAACATGGAGTTGAAGCACCTAAATATGCTAAGTGTGTTCTACAGAAATTCCTAAAATGACTCTTTCCTCCATTTTCTAGACTGATACATCAAGATGTCTTAAGCTATAATTACATTTTTGCACAGGTAGAAATAAAGAGCAGAGTTCAGGTTACTCTGAACTACCCCCTGCATAAAGCTAACATTTGGATTTTTCTTAGAAATAATTTTCTACTCTAAGATTTATTTTTTGTTTAATAGGAGAAATTCAAGTAAGGCTGCACATTGGAAATAACTGTGAAATCTATGTTTTTGCAAGTCTGTACCATGCAAATATTTTGGTTGAAAATAACCTGCTTTTGTTTCTGGTAAAATGGATCTAGATCCATGCTAGGTATAACTGATGGCATAACTGAAATGGCTACGTTGACAGCCTGTTCCACAAATCATTCCTCTCCAATTAAATGGACAATCAAATACTTTTTTCAGTTGAATAGAAACATATGCTCTTTTCCTTAGGTGTGTGCTGAGATAATAGGGGAAGACATGGTTGTGAGCTCCCAAGCAAATCTTGCAAGCCATAGATAGTGTAGGGACAGAGCAATAGATTTCCTAATTAAATACTTCTGATAAGCGCTTTGGGGAAAAACCAGACAAATATATACACATAACATTTTATCTTCCAGGCAAATAGAGGAGAACTTGAAACTGAAAAGTGTTCATTTCTCTTCCACAGGCTATCCCAAGCATTTTTGAAAGAAAAACTGTATTGATCTTTCCACAGCATGCAAAGCTGTCATGCAAAAGAGCCATGCTACGGGAGTCTGTATATACATACAGTAGGAAACATCATCCCTTTATCAATTTTGGGCATTCTTTGCAAGAGCACAGCTTATCTACTATACCATGAAAAGTGGTGCCATGAAATTGAAAGTTATAGGATTGAAAAAGGTAAGATTCATGCACTGTATAACTATACAAAATATGTTTCAAGTCACAGATTTGACTCAAATTTATATATCTACTTGTAAATCTCTGCTTGCAAGCTGAGTGTCCCAGATCTTATTACAGTCAGAGGAAATCTAGCCAGTGAAGTCAGAGGAGCCTGCAGACCTAGCAGGCTGAGGATAACAGTTTATTTGAGATACCTGTAGTATCTTTTCTGGCCTCCAGGTTCCATTCCAGAAGGAGTTAGCACTTCCTTATCTCCCACTTGCTTGTCTTTTAACTCCTGGAGATTTCTTCACCTCTAGATCTACTTCCCTACTAAAAAAAAAAACCCCACAGATGCACTCCAAATGAGAAAAGCAGAATCTGATACAGTGCTCTATGGTAGACAAACAACACTTGTTTTCAGTTAGACCCAAATATGCCTGTGAGTCTATCAGAACTTCAGACAGTTTGCTTTACTTGAAATGGTCCTTGGGTGCTCGCACAGTGAGCTTCTGCATAACTCTAGAGGGTGCTAGTCTCCAAAGTCTCTGTTCCTGTTCTGTAAGTAAGACTATATCCCCATCCCATTATTTTTATATTTTGTGTAATTAAAATATGTGCAGTGTACTGATGAACTGTTGCAACCCCCCAGAAAAGCCACTTTGGATTTGGATGGGTTCTACCCCAAAACTTTTGGGGGTTTTGTTTTCGCAGCATCTTTTGGTTTCATATTTGTATCCTGCTTACATGGTGAGTGGACAGAGATGTTTCACCTTGTTTAAACTGAATCTTTCCTAATGGCTGAAGCCATTTTGAGGGCAGCAGTCAGAGCACCTTCAGAGACCCAGGAGGGTGAGGACAGCAAATTTCACTTTGTAAGGTACAATTGTCAGCCCATTCCAGACATACAGCAGCCTGAGAGCCCTGAAACGTAGATACAGGTGGGTGAAAATCACATCTTTGTAGACTAAGATACACAAGATAATTCAGTGTCTGTATTCTGTGTTCAGGCTGCTTATTTAGACTGGTAAAACGGTTGGCTTGTTCAGATGGGTAAAAGTGTTGGCTGGCAATCAGGGTCATCTGTTCCTAGACACCTGCTTGGAGGTAGACTCTCTTTGTACTGGCAAACAAATTATTTTTTCCCTTTGCTTTCTTTGAACTACCTCCAAATAATTTCATGGGGCTATTCTGAAGCTCCTTCACTTTGTTAGTGTAGTCATCAACTGCAATTCACCATGACTTCAATCCAGGGAAACACTGGCCTTTTGTTTCCAAAACACTCTAGGAACTTTGCTCAAAATGTTTCAAAATGCTAAATAAATAATGGATCCCCCATCTAAATCATTATAAACCTGATCACCCAGTGAATCGTTCTACTTTTATCTGAGAGAGCTCATGTTGAAATATGTGTCATATCAGTCTTTATTATGACCTGTGCAAAAGTAATTCTAGCACAAAACCCAGAAAATTCATAAGTAACAAATGAAACTAATTAGGCTTTGGTTTATTACCACCATGATATTATTAAAGTGATAGTATTGGTAGCTGTTTTTATTTAAAATGCTGTATATACTATGGAAAACCCCAGCCTTTACTTTGGTAAGACATACAATATCATTTGGAGACATAATTTGGACAGCAGGAGAAAAATTAATTTCACTATCTGGGAAAGATGAACATTGCTAGAGATAAGAATTGCTTGCTCTGTCAATAGCAATCTTCTCCTTCTCTTTGCTGTCAACAATCCAAATATAACTGGGGCAATCCAGGGAAGCCTGAAGAATGGTTTCCGTGGTGCATACAGGACTCTCTGCATTTATATTATTTAGGGTGCTTATAGTCCAAGATAACTTGAATTTCTTGAGCTCAGAATTGCCTTTTTGATATTTCATTTTCTTAGCTTTACTAACAGTCATATGGTGTGACCTGAATGAAATATCAAATTTTAAATCTATTCAAAACTACACTATTAGAATCATCCTGAAGCATTGCTAAGTCAACCTCATTTAAAAGTGTGTCCATTACAAGCTGCTGAGGCCAAAACAATCGTTGGAGTTGGCATGGGACAGGATAAGCAACCTAATTTTACTTACAAATCACCTAAGTTTCAGTGGAATGTTATCTAACACCTATCAGTCATTATCAGTGAATAGGAACGCTGAGGTCTGCAGGGCTCACAAGACAGGTATCTCTTGGAATAAGTAGATTTTCAACTCTCAGCAATAGGAAATAATTATATACAAAGGAAATAGTGAGTGCAAATTAATGTGATTTTAGAGCTGTGTGGAGATCTCATATCCAAAGAGGGCTTACAAGGGTGCTGGAGAGGAGCTCTTCACTGGGGACTGTAGCAATAGGAAAAGGGGTATCAGGTTTAAACTTAAGCAGGGAAGGTTCAGGTTAGATAGAAGGAAGAAGTTCTTCCATGTGATGGTGGTGAAGTACTGGCACAGGTTACCCAAACAAATGGTGAATGCTCCACCCCTGGCAGTGTCCAAGGCCAGGTTGGGCAGAGCCTTGGGTGACAAAGGTCTAGCATGAGGCATCCCTTCCCATGGCAGTGTGTTGGAACTAGATGATCTTAAGTTCCTTTCCAGCCCTAACCATTCTATGATTCTATGATTTTCACCAAGAGTTAGTTGATCTAATCACAACAGCTGGAGATTTTAATTTGCTTCTGCATCAGCAAAGATGGCACATAATTTTTACCACTGCATATGATGCCACAATATTAGATACATTCCAGTGGCCTCCACCAAAAGGTTGTGTTTTCCGTGCCTTCATTTTCAACCACTCATAGGGAAAATATTCAATATTTTAATATAATGTTGAAGTAATTATGTTGAAATTATGATGAAATACAATGCATTGTTGGAAGAGCTGCACTCATTTATGCTAGCTAGGAAGCTAGCCTTGAATCTTTTTCTGGCATTGAATTTGCCTCTGTTCTGCTACACTAGTGTTTTATGTGAAAGTGATTCAGTGTGAATGAGGTAATGGCTGTTACATACAAGGTCATGCATAACACCTGGGAAAGATATTTAAATCAGCAAGCCTCATGTTGCAACCATTAAGTAATTCTCTGGTTACTTTGTGTACTGGTCATAGATCTGTGGGGAACCTTGATTACCTTCAAACCTCAGTTAGATAGGTTTGAAGAACAGCCGCAGGATTTTCAAGGAAAATGGCTGTAGCTCACTGAGTTTCAGAATGGTTTGGTTGTGTCTGAATTGCTGTCAAAACAATAATGTCAATGATAACATAATTGCAATTGTATGGTACTGAAGATCTGGGTATGTGCTGTGATCGTTGTGTTATGCTAACCCTTTACCAAAGTCACCTTTCATAATTTCTTTCTACTAACAGAGGGACATGTGTGAGTCATAGATGCAAAGAATCCAGGGTCTTTTTTTGATTTTCACCTCCTGGGCACCTGTTTCTTAGCTTTAATATAACTACATGGATGGGGAAAAGTGCATTTTCTAATAAACCCATTCTTACCAACGCAACATCACTTCTGATTTACTGTGTCAACTGATTTTGACTTCTGATACTTCTGCTTATTTAATCAGGATCTTTGCTTTGTGCTTTTCTGTTTATTGTCTGACACATAATATTCCTTCAGAAGTATGGAAGAAACTTGTTCTCAAAGTCCAATACTAGACATGACTGGCAATGATAAAAATGCCTGGAAGTTCTCTCCTCCATAATTTTGTTTCCATCCTTGCCCTCAGGTTTATTTTTCTTAGAGGAACAACTTCACTGAAAGAAGTAGCATGAATATGGAGAAAGACAAAGAGGCAAAGATTTTTTAAACTGACAATGCAGTTTACAGAGATCCTAAAAAAACCAAAAAAAAACCAAAAAAACCCAAAAGATTTTTTTTGTCTTTTTTTTTTTTTTTTACCATACTTGTAAAGTTACTAAC
>NDXB01022254.1:62729-107641 GCA_002631895.1 Agapornis roseicollis
TTTTTTTTTTTTTTTTACAATACTTGTAAAGTTACTAACAAGAGAAAAGTTTGGGCTACCAGATCCTCTGCTAACAAACACTGAGGCCATGTTTTTGTGTCAAGATGGAACAGATGATGCTTAATGTTGCTTCCAACCTGGTATTCTGGGATTCTAGGGGGTCTTTTCTGTAGCAAATGCCTATATTAGTTGTCTACTACATCAGGTGTTAGCACTTTTATGTCTGTGACATGGTACTGATACAACACAGTCCTGGCTGCTCTAAATTAGATCAAAACATAGACATTTTCATATTTCTTTTCTATATGTATCTCAGAACAACTCTGTGTTAGATGACACTTGCACTCTCATCCAGATGTTCATATCCAATCTCTGACACAGGATGTTGGACCACCTTTTGTCAGTAGTTTTTTTCCCTTATTTCCCAGCAAGGCCTACCGCAGATTTTTACTGACCACAGTAATGGGAGCACTAAAGCTGTAGATGAACTTAGCAGACTAAAGCTAATCAAGGTCAAGTTTTGCCATCCTAGGCCAGTCTGTCACTAGTTAAAGGCCTAATACTAGTTTTTTCAAACACATATCAATTAATATAATCCAAATATACAGCATTATTTTTTCTATGAAGCTCCTAAAAGTCTTAAAAAACTCTTCTGAGTGTATAAGTTATTTAAATTACCTTAATAAGTTAGAATTAAATGACTTGTTTGTGCACTGCCATTGACAAAAAGGGTTGCATTTCTAACATTTACCATAGCCTTTCCTCCTTATATTGTAAAATATATACTGCCCATTAGTATTTCTGGGTTTTGTTCCTGTTTCATATATGAAATTTGGTAACAATTGGAAGCCATAAATACATCAGCTTAACCTAAGCATTCAACTCCATAGATCAGTTAAAGATCAGTTCTTCATGCATTATTATTGACAAATGCTATGAAGGACTGAAAGCTTTGACCTTTCTGAATTCATGCAAATCTATGAAACTCAAGTCAACGTATTAGACCAAAAATTTCAATGAGAAGTGTAAGTTCTACTGCAAGTGACTAAAAGAAGACCTTTGAGGCATCTCTAGGTAGGAATTTTTTGCATTTTTTTGACTTAAAAGACTTTTATTATTAAAAATGATAAAAAGTTACTAGCATTGACATCAGTGTTCATATTTACTGTGTAAACTGGAAAATAAAACTAACGGTTTTATTCTAGAACACAGTGGAAAGATCCCTGTAAAAGCACCATATTCTTCTGACTTCCCCTAATATATCTGAATTCTGCTCAGCAAATATCCTTCTTTATCCATCTCCAAAAGGTTAGTGATGTGAAGAAGGTACTAAGGCTTTTGTCCATCATTATGTATAGCATAGGCTCTTCTGTTTGTTTCTTTTCTACCTCTCCTTCTCTTGTTTCCCCTGGAAGAATTAAGTTTTCAAAAGAAGTGTTTGTCTTTTGTTCTTTGTTCATAATTAGCACAAAAGGCTCATATGGACTTCAGCTGTGATACCTTTCATTACAATAAGCTTTGGAAAAAATCCCTAGAGGAAAATGCAATTAGGGCAATAAAGGGACACAGTGACTTGGAACATATTTTTTAGAATTGGCAGGAGTAGGATGCTGTGATGAAATCATGAGAGGCATTGGCAATGGAAGTATCAGTGAAGTGAGTGGAGAAGCTGTATGCCTTCCCAAAGAATACATCCTATTTGGTTTCCAGATGTGCATGGGTTTCTAAGGTCATTTTGCATTCACGTATCTCCTGCAGTTGTCCAATACTCAACCATGTTAAAATAGTACTACATGGATATCTTTTAACAAAAGAATTGTCCCTCATTTTTCACCCAATCCAGGTCTATTGATATTGACTCTCACAAAGTACCTGAACACTGCACTGTACAGAAAAAGAGTGAGGAGCAGCACAGGTATGGATCTCTGAGCCTGCAGGGAGGGTTTTAAAAAAGGGGATCCCCAGCCCAGGTGGAGCACTGTGGACCAAGAGGATAGCTGGACTTGCCAAAGGATCTGCTGTACATGTTTTAAAGAGGTTATTAGCAGACCTCCCGGGAGATGGGAAAGGGAATTAAAACTGCTATGTACTTTCTTGGTTTCTTTCTTGTTTTCTTTCCTGGTTTGTTTGTTTAATTTTTTTTTAATAGTACCAAATCCCCTCAGGTAAGGGGCCCATGCTTAAAGTTGCCTGGACAGTAAGTCCTGATAGTTGCATAGACGTGGAAGCTGTTACACTTGAGTGGCTGCTCTGGAAGGGCAAGTCTAAGATTTTGTCCTTTGTTTTTTACTAGATTTTTGATTCAGTTCTTCCTATGACTCTCTTTGACTGAACATTTCAGAAAAATATATGGGAAGACATAGCAGAGATAAGTACCCTAATGGCAGTTCATAGCTAATCGTAAACACATGGCAGCTGTGTAAGATGCAGGAAAAAAGAACAGAGGAGTCACTTTGTTGAGGACAAGCTTTTTGACATTTGTTGTTGCTTTATCCTCTAGGAAGTGTGGCAACTTTTGAAAACACATATGAAATCATGTGCTTCTCCTTCATTAAGCCTGTTATACTGTTGACTTTCCTTCTGCTCCAATCATAATTATGTTTCTGTCTATTATCTATGCTGGTAGTTGGCAGTCACTGCCTACCAGAGACAGCAGCCTAGCAAGTCTTGGTGTATCCATGCATCTATCCCAGTCAGTAGTCTTAAGTGGGCTCAAAATACCTATTAATAATCTTGTCTGCCATATAGCAAAAATCTGATTTATTAAATCTCTTTCAATTATTAGAGCTTGAATAATGTTTGACCATTGAGATGCTCATAAAGTGGATGCTGTTCTCTTGATCTTGCCTTGTAAAGTAGCTTCAGAGGCAGTTCTTCAGCCAAAGAAACAACACAGTACTTCAGTCTTCAGTTAAGCAGTCAGCGAAAATCCATTGTAACCTTTAAAGTGCCCTTCTTAATCTATATTTTTTCATCGGAGATATGCATAAATGAAAAACACTGGGGACTATGGAATCTTCAATATCCCGCAGGGACTTCTACCTGTCATTTGAACTAAACAACGTTTAATTACTCAATTTCAAGTAGTCATTTTCTGTAGAACAGGAAACAGAGCTCCTGGGTGACACTGAAAGCAATAGGAGGATTTTTATCACAGAATCACAGGATCACCAGGTTGGAAGGGACCTCTAAGATCATCAAGTCCAACCCATGCCCTACACCTCCACTAAACCATGTCATCAAGTTCCATATCCAGTCTCTTTTTAAAGATCGGANTGGAAGGGACCTCTAAGATCATCAAGTCCAACCCATGCCCTACACCTCCACTAAACCATGTCATCAAGTTCTATATCCAGTCTTTTTTTAAACACATCCAGGGATGGTGACTCCACCACCTCTCTGGGCGGACTGTTCCAATATTTTATTATTCTTTCTGTGAAAAACTTCCTCTCAATATCCAACCTGTACCTTCCTTGGTGCAGTTTGAGACTGTGTCCTCTTGTTGAAGACAGCCACAGTAAAAGGGAAAAGGTTTAAAAACGTCAGGGACAAATGAATAGCAAGGAAGAAGATAATCACAGGCAAGCATCTGAAATATTTAATTGCATGTTGAACTTGTATTTATTTAGGGAGAATGTTGATATTTCACACTAAACTTTGTGCAAATTGCCCTGGTGTTTTAATACTGCCCACTGGGACTGAATTCAGCAGCATGATGAATGGTTCAATTGACTGAGTAAACAAATCTGATTGGACTCAATTGCCAGGGAGACCTGCCCTACAAAGTTTGCTATAAGAATTGATCCAGCTGTTGATAAGAATTTAAAATGTTGATGCACAGGATATTAGCAAAGTATTGAATTTAACTACTCCTTAGATACTGTTACAGAAAAAGTGTAATTTTGTTTCATAGTTATTGAATAAATAATACATATCACCTCTACATAAAGGGATATTTGTAGCATTATGTTGTTAGGCACATCTTCTTCATGTTAACAAGTTATCATGAAAATTTGAGATGTGGAAAAAGAATAAAAAGTACATCCCATTGATGCACATGGTGGATTACACATTCAACCCCGTTATCCTTGCAAATCTTTTGAAATTAATATTAAAGTTTTGAAAATCTGAGGAAAAAAATAGCTTGAAGATAAAACATCTAAGGGGCTTAGAGAAGATAACAGATTAAATCCAGCTCTGATCTTTCAGTGTTATCATGGGTTAAGTTACTGCAGGTTATTACTTGAGTATCCTAGAAATTTCAGATAATATTATAAATCTATGTTTTGTAATTTAATCCCATCCTTGCATTTTGTTAACAAAATAGGTCTCTGAAGTAGACTGCATAGATCTTAGCTGAATATACAATCTTAAACGCTCAAGAAAATATTTATAGCAAACATATCTTCATCTTGAACTGCTATACAGGCAATTCATCATGCAACAAATCATAACTCAATAGCACTTTCCATTTTTTATTTGCTTATTACTCCTGAAACAGTTGGGGAACTGAAGAGCAGACACAGGAAAAACAGGCTAGTTGTACTGAATTTAAAGAGCTTCTTCAATTAGTCTTAAATTAGAAGGCAGCAATTAGCATGTGTGTGCAGGTACTAGTCACTGCATGAAGAATCTGTTTAGTCACTGCATTAAGAATCTGTTTAGTCTAAATTAGTTTTACACATCTACCATTTTCTAAATCCAGAAGTATTTTGAAGCTGTGGATGGGCCTTCATATCCTTACAAGCTGAGAAACTGACACATAGTTTTCTACATTCCCTAATTCCAGACATGAAAGACTGATAAGTACTGTTTGGAACCCTTTTAACCTGTCTAATTTCAACTGAACTAGACGTGGATGTGGAATAGTGGTAAATGCTGGAAGAGGCATCCTAGGTTAGGCAAGGCCAGTGAAGTCACTGTGTGCAGGAAATATATAGTAAAAAAAATAAATAATTTTATTTGGCCAAAAGATAGAAAGTTTGTGTTTGATGTCAGTCCTACCAGTTGTTGCACAATTTAATAAACTGTACAGAGCATAGCTTAGCTATAAATTTCATTTTAGATATCCCTGACATAGCAGGCAGTATCATGAGGTGTTCCAGTTTTGAAAGACAATTTAAGTCACATCTCCATTTTGGTTGAAAGCCAAATGAGGTAGGACCTAGAGACAAAAAGCACTTTACACAGTTGTAAAATCTGCTTTGATGCACCTGGTATCACCTTACTGGCCATACGTAACTCATTTGCTTTCTCTTACACCTTGTACCACATACAAGTTGGGAGTGGTGCTGTAATAGAGACTTGAGCCTCATGAACTACTAGCACTTGAAAAAATAATTATAAATAAGTTCTTGAATGAAGTGATCTCAAATCTCAGAAAACCTGGCCCTATGTTTTATAATCTTATCTCTGGGAGATGTTTTCAGAGAGAAAGGAAAAATAAAAGAAACAAACAAACATATGTACCCCTCCAGTGTATGCATCTAAAACTATTCCTCATGGGCAAAGTAAAATTTCAGGGTTAATGCTGTGCTTCAAAACCCTGCTGAGCAGGAAATATGGCATTTGCCATACACCTCTGACATAGCGTTCCCTTCTTCTGTATTACATCTTTAGTTTTTAAATCTTTTCTGTTTTTTGCTCCCTTCATTGATGATTTGTACCCATCTCTCAGTCTGAAACATAGGTTAAACAAGATTAAGGGGAAAGGAGCTGTGAAAAAAGCTGGGACACAATTATTCCACATCTGCATTGCATAGAAATGTGCCCTGTAGGTGACACAGGGGAAGAGTATTACACAAGCTATCACATTTTTTATCACGGTTACACAGTTTCTTCTCATGAAGTAATGGCACTGCTAAGCTCTCACAGTGTTCCAGTAAAGATAACCACAGTGGTTTTATTTATTTGTATGTAAAACAGTTTCAGAAAAACAAAACAAAACAAACAAATAACCAACAAACCAGTCAAACAAATAAAAACCAAACCCAAAACAGCAAAACGAAAAAAGGAAACTATTGCATATATACAATAAGCAGGCATTTTTACGCTCCTTGTTTGGGTGGCACCCATAAAATGACAATGGAGGAAAAGGTTCAGAAAACAGCTAAGAGAAGTTTTCTCTGAAAAATCTTGTATTCTTGCTCTCTCAGGATATTTTCAAATCCACTGCTTTGAAACATGAAATATTGGAAAAAAGGGAATTTCCCTTCTTATACATTGTCATACTTCTGAAGATAACTGCATTTTTTCCTTATTGGCAAAAAGCAAACTGGGTAAGGGCCTGAATTGATTTGACCATAGTCCACAGAATGTTCAGCTAGCTGTTGGCAGCAGATTTAGACCATGGGGTTGTGACTCAACATTTAGGTCTTGTTTATGTAACATACTGGCTATGTGTCATTGAAAAACTCACTTACAGATTAATTGCCCAAACTGTTTTGTAGATTTGACTGTGCATAGCACCTGACATAAAGGTGACCTGTTTTTTGAAAGAGATTAGGAACAATCAAACCCAAGTCTTAGTTTTCCTTGTCAGGACTTCACAGTCCTTGAAGACAAGAAGAAAAGATGAGACTTAAGATTGAGTTTTCAAAAATTGCTTCAATCTGTTGTAGCAAACCACTGTATTTTATAATTTTATATGTAAACTAATGGGTCGTTTCTGCAGGTGTATCATCTTTTCCATGTTTTGGGGCAAAAAGCCTCTGCTTTCCCTTAACCTAACACTTCTCTGCTCTGTGTTTGTAACTAGCTAAGAGCACACTTGCCCTAGGCTTTCACAGGGGTGTTTGTATTAATCTGTAAAATCAGGAAAAAATAGGATAATGGAACTTCCTGCCAGCAACAGCACAAATATTTTGGCAAACATGAGGAGCTTTGTGTGGGTTGCAATTGTGTAGAGAAGAAGGTAGATAGGTGGGAAAACTGTGCTCCCCAACTCTTGTTCACCTGCAACAAGGACACCTTTGGGAGCGATCACCATTTGTTCTGACTCTGTCCCCACTGAAGGTTGTTCCACTGGTTTGTTTTCAAGCAACAACAAAAGTAAAGCATTAAAACAGTGGTTAATGGCAAGGTGGCAGGCAATAGTTCCCTTAACAAAACAGAGAAATGAGAACAGAGTAACACTTTCTGTTAGTCCTTGTTAGAATTAATTTCTGTAGCTGCAACAACCAGAACACTAGGCCTTGTTTGTATTCAGCACAGCCCTAATGTTTGTACGTATAGAAAAAAAAAAGCTCCCTACATTTTTCTGTGTCTGCATTCTCACTGCCCTCTTTCCTGGGCAATTAAAAATGTTGTTTCTCCTGCCAGGGAAGGCTTTAATGCACCAAGATCCCAGGATGGCAAAAAGCCTTTCATGCAATGTCACAGATCAACAGCTTTCCACTGACAGATTTCTATTTCGAAGTTGCAGATCAAGATGAACCTGTTGGGTGTGTGTTTGCTTAGTCCTGCTGCTTCCAGAATGGTGGCTAGAGACAAGGCAGAGCATGACCAGCTAATGACATTCAGGGGACAATGAAATGGAGATGAGGTTGCTGTGCCAAGGAATGGTTTCTTAAAACAGAGGTTTAACAGGCTGCATGTTCATCTGAAGAAATGGGAAAAGTGCTTACTTTTGAGATCTCCAGAAATAAGGTATAGATGAGAAAGACCCACTCATGGGCTTATTTAAGGCAGCTGGCTGCTCTAGGTTTCTTAGATGTTGGATTGTTTGTGTAAAGCAGCATATTTCACATCAGGTTTGCTGAAGTCCAGCAAATTTACAGCTTTCAGTAACAACCTGCAGTAGCAGGTTGTCCTGGGTTCAACAGTAGCAGTCATTGATGTTTTTAGTTACTGCGCAAATGTTTAGTTTAACCAAGGACTCTGTGAGTCTCAAGCTCTGCCAGGGAGGAGGGGGAGCTGGGAGGAAGCAGAGACAGGACACCTGACCCAAACTGACCAAAGAAGTGTTCCATACCACAGCATGTCATGTCCAGAATGTAAATGAGAGTTAGCTGGAAGGGCTAGTGCACTGTGGAGTTGGACTAGATATTGCTTGGTGCTTGGTCAGGCTGGGTATTATCGGTCGGTGGGTGGTGTTGTATTCCCTTCTCTTGTTATTTACTTTATTATTATTATTATTATTATTGGTGGTAGCAGTAGTGAATTGTTTTACACCTTAGTTACTGGACTGTCCCTATCTCAACCCATGGGACTTACATTCTTTCCATTTTCCTTCTCATCCCTCTGGGAGCAGGGGGAAGAAAAGGTGGGGAGTAAGAGAGAGACTGTGTGGCTGATTTATGGCTGACTGGGTTTAAACCACGACATAGGTGTAAGTCCAGGTTGGTCATATTCGGTGGTGCTTCAAATAAAATTAGGTACTGCTGGAATATGTGATTTTGGAATATTGAGGGGGATAAATGATTGAAGTATCTAGGGTATGATTCAACTGTGAAAAAAAAAGATGTCTGACATGAAGGTGTTGTATCTCAGCTGTTTCTCTGTGGTTCCTTTGGTCTCCCTAGTGCTGTAAATGGGGTCCAGAGAACAATTCATCCCTCCTAAAATGGACACCCAAAAGAGACCCACAGAGCTAAATCCTAGAGGCTTTTATTCCTTTCCACTCACTGACTATGACAGAGACTAGGATGGCTGCTTCACAGATAAATGTCTATTGTGACTGGCGAATGATACATGAATTGAATCTAACCACTGCAATCAGGACACTTTAAGTAATCGAAGGAGAAAAATAAACATGTCATCTGAATAGGTTGGATATGACCTTTACTTCATTCAGTGTACACACTGGCTCTGACAATTGTGGATAGCAGGCAGGTTGAAACACTTATAGTTGTCTTGAACTTTGATGTCACTACAAGTGCATGAATACCTTTTGGATATCACAGTCAGAGGTCTGGTTACTGACTGCTGATCTGATAAAAGCAACCAAAAGATTCAGACACTCTAAGTTTACTGGGGAAAAGGAGTATGGCAGAGATTATCATTATGAGTTATGGAAGTTATGAGTGACTGAAGTTCATGAGAAGTTGTCAGAGGTATTTGTTTTATGATCCTGAAAACAAATTTATACTGTGGAGCATCATAAAAATACCTATTCTGGGTAACTTCTTGTTAATATGAACGACTGATCAAACTGGACGGTCATGTCCTCAGTCAAAGGCCATGAACAGCCTGTGTCCCTCTTCATAGTCAGGACCCCCAAAAAAGAGTAATTCAATATTTAAGTAAAAAACTTCCTATTTCAGAACAAATGTTAACTTGAGGAATGGTACTCCTCAGAGACTGATTTTAATTAAACAGTCTGCTTTTTCTCTCTCATCATGTTTTTTAATTACCAAACATTTTGCATAAGTCCGGTCTGACAGGAAGAGAGCCTGTTGAAATGACAAAGGTACTGTGTGTGGAGATGAAAGGGAAAAAATAATCCCAGAACCTGGTTTTAATGAAGAAAAGCATTCCTTTAATGCCAGCAAACTAATTAGTAGCAGGAACAATTTCTCCCGTGCAGCATGATCATCGGAAACAAGACCAGAGTGTACCTCATATATCGCATAGAAACAAATATGCTCTTCTTCTCACAGAAAAGGTTGTCAGGTAGAGAAACTGAAAGGATAATCTTGATTGTCAGCTCTTGTGTGCAGACAATGTGCAGCTCTCTGTTGAAAGACACACTTCCCACACTTACAGGGGAATATCTCAGAGGGCACGGTTTGAACAGCAGCTACCGGTTTGGCAGGAGGTGTCTGAAACTGGTCCTGGATATGCACATCCATAAGCATCCTGACATTCACTGGACACTTGGTTTCCAAATTACCTGCTGCCTCTACCAACACCATTCATTTAGATGGACTGAGCTGGCTGCAGACTGGAGTTGCATCCCATAAACTGTCAATTAAGCAGGTATCTCCTACATGTCATAATTTACTCTCAGGAATCATCACCCATTAAGGTCTCACTTTGACCTTTGAAATTGCACCTTTTGGAATAAACATTTCAGGTACTGAATCTTTTTCTTCTCTGTGCACCAAAAGCACAGAACCTGACAGACTACCAAACCTCAGTGTGGCAGATTAGGCTCAAAATCACTGTACAAAATCGTTCTCCCCTTATTCAGCTTTCATTCTACTGAAAGCTGTGCTTTCATTACTAGCTGTAATCTATCATGAATATATTTTCTGTAGTATTTGTGCAAAAAAACAAAAAACTTTTAGCAGTATTACACAAAGCCCATTTGGACATACATATCCCAAACATGTTAGGATATATTTCGATCCAACTTAATCAACAAATATTTTTCCAGTGCCTTCAAAGGGAGTTGTAAAAGCTTCAACTCATGAAAAAGTGTACTTCACTACTAAATGAAAATCAACTTTTATGACACTGAAAAGATATTTTTAGGGTTTTTTTCTGGCATTTATTTTTGAGGAACACAGAAGTCTTATGGTTAACTTTCTTTTTTGTTGTTGTTGTTAACTAGAATTATAGGAATCTTCCAACCCTCAATTCTATTTTATTTCTAAAGAGCTAATTTTAATTTTTGGTTTTTAAGAATTGAATTAAAACCATATTTGAGTGCTGAAATAGAGCTGTTTTTCACAATTTCTGATTCACTTTGTGTTCGAACTTGAAAACAGTTTTCAAAGTCTTCAGTGTAGCAACAGAATGTTTTTCAACATAGTGATGTTTTTTGAATATATAGTGCTGAACATAGTGTTTTTTGCAGGTTGCATCTGAAGAAAAATATTTAAAGTAACATTGATAATGCAGTTAAAATCATTCAGAAGTCTGTACAAGTATTTACTCTGTGCAACCTTAGGTTCCTCTTCTATCTGAAGAACTACAATTCAAACATATTTTTGTCTGCATTAGTACTTTTTTTTCCAGTAGGACAGTGCTCTTCTTCAGTGTACTGGTACTTTTTCAAATGGGCAACTCATCAACACTTTTTTTTTACCCTCCTTTTGCCGTAGCTCCCTGCCTTACTTACTGAACACTTCTCAAATCCTTCAAGGTCTGAAAACATAAGCATATTAACCTCTTCCATGTTCTTATCACCACAATAACTGGGAACTGCACAGACGTGAAAGGAATTATTTTTCACAGCCATGGTTAGATGAGGTGCTACACTGATCCTCACTTTCAGGTAAGAAACTGAAACATAGAGAATTTAAGATTAATAATAAAAGTAAGTTAATTCAGAGTTTTGCTTGATAGGCAAAATCTTAGATTGACTACTGGTAGCTGTAAATGGCGATGCTGGGGACATCATTATCTGAGCAGGTCATCCTGGACTCCTTTCTCTCCTAGGAAAGGAATAGGCATTTTAAAGATGACTCTTTTGACATATTTCGCATGTTGGCTTTTAGACACCCTGACTTGCAATATGCTCCTCTGTGTCTCTATACTGTACATCTACATTGATTCTAAAAATGATTTTTTGATATTTACATTTTCAGATGTACAGATTTATAGAGAAGATGCCAACATCTGTTCAGATGAATCCAGCTCAATGAAGAAAAAAAAAAGCATCCCAGAGAACATCTGGGTGCATGGGCCTATATAATCCTGTTTTATCCTCAGTGTGGTCCACTGTGGGCACTGAATATATTCAAACCTAGAGCCTAAGACTTATGTGAGATCCTCAACTGATGATTCAGTTCAGTCAGATTGTCTTATCATTCTATTTTCCTCCCCAGATTAATTCAGTATTTGACGAAGGTGAAAGACTGCAGTTCCCTAATACAGACACTAATTACAGGCTCTAGGCTCTGGTGCCTAGAGCAATTTTTTAGAAGATGTGTATTTTGAGGCCATAGAAATGAGAAGGACTTGGGATCCCAGTGCCTAATTTTCTAAGTGTGTGCTCTAAGTATGTGGCTACCATACATGAAAAGGGCTCCAGCATGGTTGGTCTTTCCTGGCTGCATTCAGAAAGTGTGGCTGTCCCTGCGTCTTCTGAGGAAAGGATTCTCAGTTCTGGAGACAACAGTGTCAAAATCACTTGCTTAAAGCACTGTGTAAAGTGCTGATGTCTGGCGAGGTGCAAGAGTTTGAGCTATATCTCTCTTCTACCTCCAGTCTACTTTGTCCTATTAGCTGCTTCAGTACAGCTCTTAAAGTACACAGAGGCATTTTGGTTTCCATTTGGAGGAGCCAAATTTTCTTTACATGTTATATATGGATTTTTCACATCCAGCAACAAATCTGGACTGTGTTATAGGAAGCTGTAACTCATGTCTGTACAGAGATTTAGTCAGGACAGGATCTAGTTGCAGTGACTGAAATGTATAATATGCAGCCAGCAATGCTGAGGAGGGTGATTTAGTCTCCCTGTCCTTTTTACAAATTCTATTCCTGGTTTTAGACCTGATGAAGATAGTCAGCATGAAATGTCTAGTCCGTGTTTACATGGCTTTCCTGGGAATCAAGTTCTGTATTTCCTATTGGGATCTATCATTACTCATTTATTTTAGTGGTTCAAGCAGCCCTAGAGAAAGGGCAGCTATTCCTACAAGTAAAGTGCTGACATGTGTCCCAAGACAGCCATCCTGAAAGGATCTCTCTGAAACAAAAATCAGATTTTCAGATTTGTTGGCCTAAGGCTGGTGTACAGTAATATTTAAAGTTCATCTTAAGACTCCTTCTCAACCACTCCTCACCACCAGAGCTGTTTTACCCTTCAACATCACTTTACTTCAGAGTGCCGATCCCATAGTGGGGAAAACATCTTCTGGATATCTGTCTTGTCTGCCCTTCTAAATTTGCCTCTGCCTATGGGCAGCTAACATGGATGGCTAATTACAGAAGGACTGGAAGTCAGGATTGCAGAGCTGTGGAATCTCTGAGGAGGTTTTCCAGTGCCAAAGTCCCTCAGGTTGAGATTTGGCCATGGATGGCTGCTGTGAGTGATAAACAATTATAGTGAAAATGGAGTGTAAATTCAGGCTTGAGGCTATGCTTATTTGAGTTGTTTGTATAAACTTGGTGCATTTGCATAAATATTTGTGTGAATTCGTTACCACCAGTGGTATAGCAACCTTCTGGTTAATGAATTCTGGTTACGTGTCTCCCCTGGAAGAGGTAGACTTAGCTCCAACAATTTTTTTTTTTAGTGCATGATAAAAATCCATCTGAAAACACATAAAAATTTATTGGCCTCCAGAGCTGCTATCATCTTTACTGCTTGGTACAGAACCAAGCTCTTCCTTGCACAGTATCTCTCTGGGCTCCTGAACTTTGCAATCCTTCCTGCCTGGGTCCTGCCTCTGTCCAGATCAGACTTAAAAGCTGGTGTTTCCAGAATCACTGCCCTGAACTCCTCTGGGAGGAGTCTCCAAATTCCTGATGGAGAGCTCTGGGCCTAGACTATTTCGCAGAAGCTAGCCACTGCTATATTTCTGACAAAATTCAGTGTGGTTATGCGAAACCCATTTTTGTGACTTTTAACTGCATAAAAATCACTGTTGTGCTTTGTCATTATCTTGCCCAAGTCTTTTATTCCCCATGAACCAGTTTATGCCCTTTGCTTGACCTTAGTATCTTCTGCTAGCACTATGTTATGCTTTGAATTGGTCTCTCTGGTTCACTAGGTGATGGAGCCATCAAATTCATGACACTCTTTTTCTGTGCCTGATGTCAGCTGGATCTTTATACTTACACGATATTTACCTGATAAACATTTACAGCCCAAAATGTTAGTTATTAACACAGGAGGTGGTTGGTATTTGTACTAGAGTACTAATTAAATGCTCATTTCCAGTACAGTCATTTGTATTACCCAGAGCACAGAATGAATTATGGAAGTGAAACATTTCAGAAAGCAGAAATATTTGCTGGAGGAAAATTTCTTCTGAGATTCTTTTTCCTATTCCCCTTATGGCAGAATACCCCTGTTTTTTTAGTAGATAATAATCTTATTGCTCTATGTTTAAAATCATAAAGAATATTTGTTTCTGACATGTAATTGCTTGGAACACTAACACAAAAGCTATTTCAAGGCAGAATGATTTTGTTGGGGTGGGGCTTATTTGGTTTTTCAGAATGTAAATGGGAGCTAAAAGTATGCCAAGGGATAAAAGTAAAAGGAAAATGGGGGAAGAAAACCCATGAAAGAATAGAAACATGAACATGTATGATGTTTTTTTCTGTAATAGAAGTTGAAGAGACACAAATATTTAGCACAGAAGGAGAGAAGAGGCCACTGTTTCATTGCCTAATTTCATTGTCTAGTTTCATCCTCTGTTTCATTGACTAGGTACCCAGACATGTGTTTTTACAAGATGATTGCTCATGGAATAAATCTGGATCACACTTACCATTCATTGTTTGATTGTCTTCCTTACTTTGATTGAAATTTGGATGTCAGGGAGGGACTTTTCATCAGGGACTGTAGCAATAAGACAAGGGGTAATGGGTTAAAACTTAAACAAAGGAGATTCATATCGGATATAAGGAAGAAGTTCTTTACTGTGAGGGTTGTGAGACACTGGAACAGGTTGCCCAAAGAAGTGGTGAATGCTCCATCCTTGGTAGTATTAAGCCAGGCTGGACAGAGCCTTGAGCAAACTGGTCTAATGGAAGGTGTCCCTGCCCATGGCAGGGGGCTGGAAATGGATGATCTTAAGATCTTTTCCATCCCAAACCATCCTTTGATTCTATGATTCTGTGAAATATCTGAGTGTATTTATCCAATTATGCTGACTCTTATGGGTATTGCTCTGGTGTATCTGCACCTGGAGGATGGCCTATGCTGGGCAAACATCTGGAGCAAACAGCAGGGACTGCAAACCTCTTACTCTTAGTTTCCATGGACACTCACAGTCTTAGGAAGTAATGTAGCTTGATTAGTCACCTTGGAAAAGTACTGTATTAGAACACCTGTCTTGAAAACAGCATCAATCCTTGCAGACTAATGAAATCTTGCTGGAAAGTTGCAATCATGAGCTGCTGGTTGTGATGGATTCCACTCTATTTGCATCCATTTTAAGACTTTATTTTTTTTTTGGCAGCACTGCAATAAATACTTTCACTGACTTCCTATCTCTAAAAAAAAAAAAGGATTTGATTTATGTGTTTTCCTTGTATTGGTTTTTTGTTGTAGAGTTTTGGTTTTTTGCTTTGTTTTTTTGTTTCTTTTTTGTTTTGTTTTGTTTTTTCTGTTTTTTGTTTGTTTGTTTGTGTTTGTTTTTGTTTTTTTACGTTCCAGACCACAGCTTGCAAACTAGAAAGTGATGAAGCTTTTTTTTACTTTAGAAACAAGCATTAAAATTTACAAAACCAAGTTAAAAGGATGACAAACTTTGAAGTTAAAAACAAGCACTATATTGGACATTCAAAACCCTACAATTAGGCAACAGCTTTCAACTTTCTTGGGGAGAAGACTGTAAGTATCCTAATGATTTCATGTTTACATAGCAAAAGTAAAAAACACTTATAAGGTTAAAGAGGAAAGGATTTAGGAAAGCAACTTATAGTCATCTTAAACAAGAATCCTTCAGTTCCTGCTCTTATTCATGCAAAAAGTGTCCAGAAAATTTTTGTTCTCAGATCTGTGTAAGCTCTTGATATTATTTCATTGTATTTCAAGCAGATATTATTTCCAGAATGAGATTGAAATCCTAACGTTTTATTTATTTTTTTTTTTCTGAGAGACTGAATTCACATTTCACACTGCTTATGTGTGTTGAACATTTCCCCACATCAGCAGTTAGTACCTGAGAAAGGGAGAAAAAGATTTTGAATATATGATCTAACACCATACAAGGACAATAGAAGTAAACACAATAGTACAGTACTGTGAATTCTGACCTGTTCCCAAAATGCCTGTTTAGGAAAAGATATCTTTTCATGGCTGGTGGAGGTCTGTGTAAACATGATAGAATGCACAAAGGTTTCCAGAGTTGCCAATTTAAATGAAGCACTTGGATCTCATTAGTTTGGCACCACCCATGCATAGCAAAATTTCTTCTGCATACAGTGCCAGAGAAAAACTTATTGTGTGTATTCTCCTCTGCTATTATGTCCCAGTGCAGTTAAAGGCAGCCTGTCTTCTAAACCAAACAGATTAATTGCTGACCTTCAACAATTAATTATAATTCAGAAAAGGAATAGTTTTTACATTAGCTGTAGTGAAAAAAAAAAAAAAAAAAAAATGCTACTTTCAATAAGTGTAGTCAAATAAAGACATGGCATTTCCTTAGAAGCATCTTAGGGTACTTGGCCACATTTCTTAATTATATCTAATTGAAAGAACACCTAACCGCCAACCAAGAGAAGCCAGGGGTCAGATTCTACACCTTGGTGGTTAAATATGTTTGTGCACATAAAGCAAAAGCAGGGAACGTGAACTTATTAACATTAGTGTGAGTAAATCAAATGATCCTGATTTATATACTTTATTTTATTTTATAACCAGGACTAAAATTAGGTATTGAAAGCTTGCAGCCAAGTCTATAATTTGCCTTGCTTGAAAACTGTGTGGGAAGAGGTCTGTTATTTTTGTTTCGAATTTACATGTCTTTGGCAAGAGATTCAAAGGTCCCTCCATGAGTACTGAAACTGGCAGCTGTGCAAGAATAAGGCAGGCAGACTATAATGATGGCATTTACAGGTCTTGATAAGAAGTTAAACTCTTCCTCAAAATAGAGAAAGCTAGAAAAAAGGCATTGGTTTTGCAGAAGCTGGCTGGTGGCTAAGATGAAGATGGGGTTGTAACAATACAATCAGCATGGACATTCTTGCCCCTTAAGAATCTCAGAGTTGCTCTGTTTCATTGTGACACCATCATGGAATCATAGAATAGTTAGGGTTGGAAAAGACCTTATGATCACCTAGTTCCAAACCCCTGCCATGAGCAGGAACACTAAACCATGTCACCCAAGACTCTGTCTAACGTTGCCTTGAACACTGCCATGGATGAAGCATTCACAGCTTCCTTGGGCAACCCATTCCAGTGCCTCACCACTCTCAGAGGAAAGAATTTCTTCCTTAGATCCGATCTAAACTTCTCCTGTTTAAGTTTGAACCCATTACCCCTTGTCCTATCACTACAGTCCCTAACAAATAGTCCCTCCCCAGCATCCTTATAGGCCCCCTTCAGATACTGGAAGACTGCTGCAAGGTCTCCATGCAGCCTTCTCTTCCCCAGGCTGAACAGCCCAAACTTTCCCAGCCTATCTTCGTATGGGAGATGCTCCAGTCCCCTGATCATCCTTGTGGCCCTCCTCTGGACTCGTTCCAACAGCTCCATGTCCTTTTTATGTTGAGGACACCAGAACTGCACACAATACTCCAGGTGAGGTCTCACAAGAGCAGNTCCAACAGCTTCCTTTTTATGTTGAGGACACCAGAACTGCACACAATACTCCAGGTGAGGTCTCACAAGAGCAGTGTAGAGGGGCAGGATCACCTCCATCGACCTGCTGGTGACGCTTCTTTTGATGCAGCCCAGGATACGGTTGGCTTTCTGGGCTGCAAACGCACTCTGCCCATTTCCCTTGCAACATTCACGATCATAGAATCATAGAATAGTTAGGGTTGGAAAGGACCTTAAGATCATCTAGTTCCAACCCCCCTGCCTCACACTAAACCATGTCATCCAAGGCTTCATCCAATCTGGCCTTAAACACTGCCAGGGATGGAGCACTCACAACCTCCCTGGCCAACCCGTTCCAGCATCTCACCACCCTAACAGGAAAGAATTTCTTCCTTATATCCAATCTAAACCTCTCCTGTTTAAGTTTGAACCCATTACCCCTTGTCCTGTCACTACAGTCCCTAATGAAGAGTCCCTCCCCAGCATCCCTATAGGTCCCCTTCAGATACTGGAAGGCTGTTAAGAGGTCTCCACACAATGTACTTCTTTGTACTTTTGGTTGTTGTGGGTTTTTTTTTTTGTTTGTTTGTTTTTTTTGTTGTTGGTATGTTTGGGTTTTTTATCTCCTCCTGTGCTTTTTTTAGGTAGATTAGGGTATCTTCCCACCTGTGCCGACTCAGAAATAGCCTTTCTGAAATGCTGAACTGGATTGAAATCATTAGCAAACCCAAGATTTTTAGGAGTGGGGAAATGCCTGCTGAGTCATCACATTGAAAGCACTGTCGTGCTTTGATCCATGAAGCAATAGATAGTTGGAAATCATTGACCCTGTAATAATGCCATGGACCATTCATTAGATTGCGGGAGCATAAGAAAAGAGGCCCAGAGGACTGTGCAATAAACATTATTATAACCAAACATTAGCAGCTGGCAGGAGGAAACCAGCACCACTGTGGAAAATGGTAAAATTGCAAAAAATCATGCCAAAAAAGTAATAAAGCTTAAGTAATCCATTATTTATGTGTACTGAAAGGGAATATCCTGAATGTCCTTAAAGAAATGCAAAGTCTGATTTTTTTCAATATATTATTTTCATACTGAACACCCCTCCAGGGCTCTTTGCAACCATATTTTTATGAAGCAATTATTAAGGTTTATTCTTCTTTTTTAGTTAGTTTGTTTGTTTGTTTGTTTTCACTTATTAAGTTTGCTGTAACAGTTAACACCTGGGACAATTCAATGCTTACCTTCCTGTTTGCCTTAAGGTAAGAGAATTATTTCCCATAATTCCACACCAGGCAATCTGTACCAATTAAGGTTTCTCCAGGTGCAATTGTTAATGAGAAAAGTCATATTAGCCTTTATGGCAACTGGATTCAGGTTTTGAACAGGTAAGTGTCTCTTCCTTTCTGCTCGCTGTAGAAATCAGCACCGAAATAACTACTCAACCTACAGAAAGACAATGATTTGTTTTATGATAGCATGAGAGATTTGCTGGGAATGTTCCCTACTATTATTTAAGTCCTTCCCTGACAGACTACTAGAGTTGATGGTTGCTAATTTGAAAAAATATCCCGTCAGGCTTTGTCTTCTCTTTTCTTTACCATTGTCAGCTTCTTCCAAAATATGTAGATATTAAACCTGTGGGCTGGGTATATAAAGTGGTAATAAAAGTTAGATCAGACCATTTAGATTGCTTATAATAATGATAATTAATACATGGGGGGGTTTATATTGTGATTGGTAGACTTAAGGTTGATGTTGCCATGGAGTAAATCTTGACCTTATTTCACAAGCAGCAATGAACTTCTCTTGAACATGATAGGTGAATTCAGTCATTGTACCTCAATCAACAACGAAAAGAGCCTGACGAGCTCAGAGTATTGGTGAGCTGTACTGAATAACCCATCATCCTGCAGTCACTCACAATAAGACAAATACCTAATCATCCCCATCATGTCTCACACTGATAAAAAGATATGCAGGCTTGTGAAAGAGTCTCTTATGTTCCTTAACATTTTCATTTCCAGTCTTGGCATTGCCAGCATTTATTCTTGTTATTTGTCTTCTGACAGGGCTGTAAACAAAAACTGATTAATAAGCCAGTCAAGGACAGAAAATTTGAAGATATTAAGGCCTTTGAATGCTTAGGTTTAATGTTGGTCTTGTAAGGATCTGTAGCTTTTTAAGTCACACAAACATGAATAATTCATCTTGGGGTCTCACTTGCTTGGTGTTATCTAAAGGAAGTCCTTGCGATCTTTTGTTTGCAGCCAGAAAGGCAACAGGGATGCATTGTAAAATCTCTTTAATCATAATCCAGCTTTGTGGTTTTGACAAGTTGGCTTCAGTGCTTAGTTCTAACAACAACACATAATTCAGATTTGAATATTAGAACCAAAAAAAAGGGAACCTGATCCACTGCTTGCGGATTTTTCCCTGTCTAATTTGGCGGGAAGCTTTCAAAATACTTAAATCTACATAACACTGCATGTTACTCAGATGTTCTCTAGGGGATTATAAAGGTTTAGTTTAAAATAGCAAGCCAGTTATGATAAACGTAGGGGGGAATGGAGAATTTTCTGCCTCTCATCTTTACTTTCACCTAATTTCTTTTTTTCTTTTTCCCTCCCTGTTAATTTCTGATTCCATCCCCCCCCATTCCCACTAAAATTTATCATTATCTTGGTATTTTCCTTTGCACTTCTGCTAGTGCTTCTGATACGCCAGGTTTCTATTCTTTAACAGTGATGTGAAATGAATGCATAAATAAATAAACAAAAATCCTTCAAGAGAGGAAGAAGCTTAAGAGCCTCATTCTCATTTAACTTAAATTTGGCTCAGAAAAAAATAAAACTTCACAAAGCCCCCAAAAGTTTAAGTGCACTTTTTATTTGAAGTGTTAAAAATGAAGCACAGCACACATCTGCTAGGCTAGTTTACTCCTCTGTGAAAAAGGGCTGGAGCTGCGCCTAGAGTTATTTGTACAGAGAGCGTTCTCAATATTTCTAATTGTGACCTCCAAAAAGAGGCTTGCAGCCTTGTTCTTACCTGATTGTTATAGGATCTGGGACATCAAGTAGATTGAAATATTTAAACTTGGCACCAACCACTGAAGATGTGCGCTGAATAATATCTAATTGAACGCTATCTCTGCAACATTAAACAGCACAAACTTAATCTTCTCTGAGCTGACGTTCTTGTGAGACTGGAAAAAAAAAAAGGAAGGAAATTCAGGCATGAAATATAAATAATATTTCTAAGACAAAACAGCATGGCTTTGTGGTTAGCAGCAGAATCCTGCCAACTTAAATGCAGTCCTCTGAAAGCCAGGTATTTAGCGTAAGGGAGTTTTGAGGGCAGAGTTCAGTCTTAGGTTAAGACTTCTCTATTTGAGCAATGGCATGCAGATGTTTACATGTGAACTAGGTGACCATCCTCCCAGCATTGAAAATCTAAGCCAGCACATCTGAATGCTTGGGGCTAGAAGATACTACACAAGACACATATTAATGCACTCATCTGTTATTGTAAGTGGAACAGAGGTGTGTACCTTGCAGGGTGTAAAATGATACTGCATGCTTCTTTTTCACAACTGAAGCCCATCCCTGAAGATTGATCACCTCCACCAATCAGGTCTACTAAACCTCTGCTGACTATTGGTATGGCTTAAACACCCATTTCACATGGAGAAACCTGCATCTAGAGTCCTAAATCTGCGTGCCTTGATCTTGAGCTGAATCTCATCCTTAGAGCTGGGAGATTTGGCATGGGATCTGCAGAAAACGCATGCAGCAGCTGGAAACTAAGAGGGTATGATGATGCCCTATGGCATCTCTAATGGCAGTAGACAACTACATGGGGCACCTGAATTGGGCACAAAGTCTTCTATAATCAAAGAAGGGAGATGTGTACTTTTATGGGACAATTCAACCTGTATTAAAGCACTCTTTTTTCACTGGCTAGCTTACATTTAGGTAGTTTATGGAGATACCTATTCCCACTGGTCTTTTATGTAGCTTGAATGGCTTGCTTATGGGCTACCTTGTATGTAATTTATAAAGGAGATTAATTGTACCACTGCTGACTTCTTGCAACAGAATCAAAATCATGTTCTGCTCCTGTTTTCCATTATGCTGTCATGGAACCTTTTTCACCATACGACTCTCTCCTATTGAGTTTAAAAAATCCCTATGGTAGAGTCTTCAAATGGCAATAGTGAAAACATTCAGGCAAACTATTATTGCTGTACCTGGATGAAAGTTGGCAAGATCATAATGAAAACAGGTTGTTTGTTTTTTTTTTGTTTGTTTGTTTGTTTTGGTTTGGTTTTTTTTTTTTAGTATCTCAATAATAGATTAGAGATAGTAGAAATATGGGATCTTTTCATGACAAACTTGTTAAGCACTTTGTCAAAAATACATTCAAAATATAAATAATGGGATATGAGATATAAATATATTGTAGTATTTTTGTTTCTTTCAAGTTTATTTGGTTGTTTTCTTGTATTTTGTATTGTTATTTCACATAAAAAAAATCTGAAATATTGTTAAAAAGACACCAAACTAATTTAATTTAACATTGGTTGAGAGGTTTTGAGGTTATGTGGGGTTTTTTTTGGAACAATTTAGCTTGGTTTGTTCCATGTATCCATTCAGCTCTGTAAGTAAGGTTCCATGTTTGCTTACTGAGCTCCCTTAGCAACCCCACATCTCTATGCACCGTAGAGTGGTGCTTTCCAAGAATAGTTTTTGTTACAGAAGCAATAAAGCCGTGTGAGAGTGCTCAAGAACTGAACACATACCTGCATTTTCTCCTATGACCATTGCCATGATGCACAGGTGACTTTTATAAGGAGAAAAAAACATCCCATCAGGACTGTATGCATCATGTTTATAGCCCTTTTTTCTCTCCTCCACTCCTGCAAGCAGTCTCTGCTTCCCTATCTTTCTGACACAACCTATTCTGAAGGAAAACAGAAAGGCACTAAGTTAAAGACCTTAGGAAATGGTGGAAAGGACAAACAAAGTAAAGTTGAAGTGGATGGAAACCCATGGCAGGATAAATTTAACAGGACAAAAGCTACACACTCTAGGTACTCTAGGGCTTGGCAGAGCAGGTGGGAAATAGTGAAAATCAGACTGCATAAAAATAATTAAATAACATTTGGATCAAAACTCCAAAAAAAACCCAGCTCTTGCCAGAGACCAGATTACTCATTACTTTTGGAAGAGCAGGTCACAAACAGGAAATAAGAGAATGAGTTGGAAAATCACCAAACAATAAATATGGATACCTTTCTGAGAAACAAATAAGTGAACTCTCCCCCTTATTAAAATCTATCTTCTGAACTCTTGGCAGTCTTCAAAATTTCTTGCAGAGGTAAAATTAATTTAGCTTCATCTTGTATAATGATTTAGTGGAAGAAGTAATATCTCAGGCAAGCAGTTAAGTTCTGTACCTTTTAGGGGCTGGCTAATACTGTGAATATTTAGGCAGTTACAGGCAGAGAGCAATCTGGTTGTACTGCAGGCATAAATGACAGGTAAGATTCAACAGAACAGTGAAACTCAGCATACAAAAGACAGAGCCATGAATACCAGATGGACTAGACACATTTGCTGCTTTTGTGGAGCAATGGGTGCCTTGTCATAGCAGAGGTGTGCTATGACCATAAAACAGCTATTGTTTTATGGTTTAAACCAGTGCTTGAAAACATGATCTCTTGGAGGAAGTATTTGCTTACAAAATAACAAAGCTCATCATAGTATGATTTAAGATTCATGCCTGTAGCAAAAAAGTTTTGTCCCCTGGTGAATGCAGCAGTTTGGGATACATCTCCAGCTGTGATTTGGGTTTTTGTTAATGAGCTGGACCCACAAAACATAGTGGTTAAAAGAACAGACCTGCCTTCCACTCTGACATGTCTATCTGAAGGTTTTACAGAAAAGGCAGAGTGGATATGGACAACTTGGTCTTACTTCTCATGGAAACATACAGTCAGAGCATGTTAACAATAAGTATATACTGGTTTGCTTCTTCCTGTCTTCTTGAGTGCAATTCCGCTAGCAGGGGTATTATACAATATCCGATCTATGTCTAGTCTTTTCTAATAATAATTCTCTTTCTAATGTGATAGTTTGTTCCTTCATTATTCTTTCTTTGGTACTTTTTTTTTTAGTTTTGAATAACCAAGCTCAAGATTTTAAAGGTAAAGTTTTCATATCACTATTAGTATCTCAAGCCCAAGCATGATACATATTTCTTCTTCATTTTCCAGTTAAGTATATATACAGTATTACCCATGACCAGTACTTTTGTTTAGATTCATCCTTCAAGGGCAGTCTTTTAGGGCAGGTGGAAGAAAGATATTTCAAGGCTCAAGGACAAACACTTTGATCCAAAGCTGGGATTCATCTCACACAATGTTGCCTAAGAGCTGTCATTTGACACAAATTAATTGTTGAGTTTCTCATACAGTCAGTGACAGATATGGGTCCTTCAAAAGGTCATTTTGCATTCAAAAAAGGGATATTAAATTGATGCTATAAATCACACTCATTAGTTCCCACTCCACCCCACCTGCTTTCTCCAGTCACTGACTTACATCGCAGGATTTATGTGATTAGGTATCTGAAACCTGTACCCTAACAGGGACATGGTTTAGTGGCGACTTGGCAGTGTTAAGTTTATGGCTGGTTTCAATCTTAAAGGTCTTTCTCAACTAATGGTTTTATGATTCTATGAATGGTTCAGTTTGAAGGATCCATCTACCTGACCGCTATTCTTCCATTTTCAGAGAACTGTGGGTGATTTCAGATGGCTAACCCAATTTCATGCCTAAACTTTAAATGAACTGCAGTCTGTAAAGACTAATTTCTACTTAGTTGCCCTGGTTCACACTTACTTGAATAAAACTGAATCAGTATGCTTCCATTATTGTCAATTAGACAACCCATGAAATCTGAACAACTAAGAAGAGAATGGGACAGTGCTGTCAGGGTGAAGAAACACAAACAGCTTATTTGCTAATATATAGCTTATTGAATTCATATTTTAGTTTAAGGCACAAATTATTCTGAAGTTACTTTAAAGTTCACTTGCTTAGACACTGAAAAATAGTAGTGAAATGAACTAATTAAAAAGCTGATATAACTGACAGGTTATTGCTAACTCA
Organism: Agapornis roseicollis; assembly: GCA_002631895.1. Lineage (NCBI taxonomy): Eukaryota > Metazoa > Chordata > Aves > Psittaciformes > Psittacidae > Agapornis > Agapornis roseicollis. Next base: position 87,239 of record NDXB01022254.1, read on the forward strand.
GCCCTTCCAAACCTATGCAAAAACAATTACAGTATGCAAATGCTGATGATCCACCTTAATGCTATTCCCTATTAAATGTCAGTGAATGAAAAATACATTGTATAATCATAATCTCCTTGTTTCTATGATGATGCTCTAAAGGTATATCAAGGCGTTGTTTTTCTGAAGTAGCTTATGGACAAAGCAATTAACAAGGCAGATAAAACAAAAACTGTTTATCTGATCAGCCATGGACAAGGAAATTAGTTGATGATGTATTTCAGAAATTTTCTGAAATTTGCTTGTCTTCCATTTATAATGAGAGGCAATAAAGTTTCAAGGCATTGAAATGTGTAAAATCTGAGCATTTATGAACAGAGATTAGCATCAGTTTTACAAAGAGCAAAATATGTGAATATTATCATACTGTATTGTGGCAGGTTGACCATGGTTGGACACCAGGTACCCACTAAAGCTGGTATATCACACCCCCTCCTCACTGGACAGGGGAGAAAAAAATGTAATGAAAGGCTCACTCACTGAGATAAGGACAGGGAGAGATCACTCACCAACAGGCAAAACAGACTTGACTTGGGGAAAATGATTCCACCAATCAAATCAGAGTAGCATAATTAGAACTAAAACCAAACCTTAAAAATCACCTTCCCTTACCTCTGCTTTCTTCCCAGTCTCAACTTTACTCACAAACTCTCTACCTTCTCCCCCACAGTGGTGCAGGGGGACAGGGAATGGGGGTTGTGATCAGTTCATCCCATGCTGTCTCTGCTCCTCCTTCCTCCTCCCTCCTCTGGGGAGGACTCCTCACACTCTTTCACTGCTCCAGAGTGGGATCCCTCCCATGAAAGACAGTCCTCCATGAAATTCTCCATTGTGAGTCCTTCCCATGAGCTGCAGTTCTTCATGAACTGCTCCAGCATGGGTCCCTTCCATGGGGTGCAGTCCTTCAGGCACAGACTGCTCCAGTATGGATTCCTATGAGGTCACAAGTCCAGCCAGCAAACCTGCTCCTGTGTAGGCTCCTCTCTTCATGGGCCATAGGTCCTGCCAGGAGTCTGCTCCAGTGTGGGTTTCCAATGGGGTCACAGCTTCCTTTGGGCATCCCTCAGCCCTGGCATGGGGTCCTCCATGAGCTCCAAAAGCACATCCTGCTAACTTACTGTGGTCTGCACCACAGGCTGCAGGGGAATCTCTGATCCTCTGCCTGGAGCACCTATTCTTGTTCTGCACTGACCTTGGTGTCTGTAGAGCTATTTCTCTCATGTACTCTCACTCCTTTTTTTGGCTGCAATTGCTCCGGCATGGTAACCTTTTCCCCTTCTTAAATACTTTCTCTCAGAGCTGCTGCCACCATTGCAGATGGGCTTCACCTTGGCCAGCAGTGGGTCCATTTTGGAGCCAGGTGCTGTTGGCTCTATCTAACATAGGGAAAGCTTCTGTCAACTTCTCTCAGAACCTATCTATGAACCACTCTTCCAACCAAAATCAAAATATATATTTGTATCAGTACAACTTGCTTTTTTAGGTAATTAGCATATTAGGGGGCAGACAGTAGGAAGCTACTGTCAGCATCCTGCAGTCATGAAGAGGAAGACACAAATATTCTGTTGTGGTTTTTGTAACTAAAAAGAAGTACAATAAAATATTGCACAAATATGATCTGGTGTCCACAGGAATGCCAAAAATCAAATCCCAAACCCAAAAGTTGGTATAAGGCAAGACTGACCAAAAAACATATACATTTTTTGTAGTATGCTAGCATAACAAACTCCAATTAAAAATAAAAATTCAAAAGCCAAAGCCAAAACCAACCTGTCAACTTTGTTTATTCATCAGCTTCATAAATTTTCTCCAAGAGTGAATGTCCTCCTATTCACTCCAGAAGCCTGAGCTCATATCAAACAGGTCTGATCTCACTTTTTCCTATCTTTAAGAAATAAACCTAGATAAACAGAATTTCTTTTGCCTTTCCTAAAAGCTTAGAATCATGTCAAACATAAACAAAAGTTATCTTTATTTTTTTTTCCCAGTTTTAAAGTTTATTCCTTTGCCTTACTATTTTTTGTTTGACACAGATGGTTATAAACAAAGTTCTAAAAAGAATTTTAACTCTTAGGGAAAAAAAATCTCCTGATCGTCAAGACTTTCTGAGGATGATGGATTTCTAACTCAGTAAGGTTTCTAATTAAGTTTCAGCAAAAAAAATGGAGCTGGAGAGCATAAGGGAGAGAAATGGGAATGGAGGAATGAATGAGAGATGAAAGAGAGAGGACTGCTTATGTCCCAGATTCATTTGAGCTCTAGTCTTGGAGGTTGGTAACAAAGACCAAGTCTCATACCATCAATATCTAAATTAGGACATTAACATTAGATTTATTCAGTCTAGTTGAGAGATTTGTTCATGACTCATCCACTGTTCTAGTCTTTCTTTTTTTCTTCAGACAATTTCTACTCAATCAGTTCTTATCCTGAGGGACTTGAAAAGAAATATTGTTGTATTACTACTCTTATGTGCTCTCTACAGCTATACAGCTCTAAAATGTGGAATAGCTTATGGAAAAAGAAGTTTGTACACATTTATTTTTGGTGACAATTTCTTTGGTACCTTCTGGTATCTAAGCACATAGCATGTTGCATAAAAGACTGCAGTCATTTCAATCTCATATTAATGTTCCACAAAGATATCATCTGTACAATTCATTCCAGGGCAATAGCTCCTCCTGCAAGAACAGGGTAGCAACCAGGAAAAGGAGGAGACTAAGCTAGAAAGTCTCAGTGGAGCTTCTTGAAAGTGCCTGATGACGTTCAGCATGGGTCTAAGTGATTCCACCAGGGCTAAGAGCAACCAATACTCTGGGTAGGTTCCCATCCCTATGTGCACAATCGCAGTATCTCATAAGGGTGGATACTGTGGATAAAGGGTGTAGATCACAAGTACCATACCTAATGCATGGAAACTCTTGTCTCCAGACCTGAAAAATGGAAATTGTTATCTCCTACCTGCACATGCAGTGAATAATCTGATTACTTAGCTACATTTTTTCCAAATTCCCTTTTTGTGTCCCCACTCATTCCAGGGGATTGAACCTTTGAAGGTCTCTTCAAACCCAAATTATTCTATGATTCTCTGACTCAACAATGCTATGTCCTTTAAAATTGTGGCAATAGCTTTGTTGACCCCTTTGAAGCAAATTCTGTATTAAAAGACACACACAGTCTTTAAAATAATACCCAAGTTTATCTACAGTGTGAGAATATGTCCAGGTCATATATGAAACATTTGTGAAACACAAGAGAAAGAAATATGAACTGAAGAGAGGAAAGCAGTTTCCCAATAGCCAATTCCAGTGTTTTCCTTCATTTACCATGAGAGTAGATGAAGTTTTAGGGCTGTTGACCTCTTTCCTTTACTGAGTCTCTAATTTGACAAACCCCAAAAGTGTCAATTGGAAAGACAGACATATGAGATCTTTCAAAATCAGAACAGGACCAGTACAATCTACAAATGGTGGCACTAGTCAAGGGAACTAGTTATTCAAGCATCTTTCTCAGGGTTTTTTTTTTGCTTTTGTTTTATTTGTTTTAAACACATGCAACATCATCAAATCACAATCTGAGCCCCAGGGAAATACATAAACAACCAAATAATAAACAAACAAACAAATAAATAGAGTCTCTTTCCCTAGAGAAAGAATCAACAAATCCTGTTCCACCAATCCCTACATGCGATAGTCTAATGGGGAAAAAATAAAGAGAAAAAGGTAGGTTTGACACAAATAATATGCTGCAAAGACAGGGAGACAGATCAGGTGTGCTGGCCTGACCAATACTAATACTGCATGAAGCTCTATGGATTTATTAGAGCACTAAGGAGTGTCAGCAGCCTGTCAGTGTGAACAATTGTACTTCAACATATGGCATCTCTCAGAAAGAAATAACTGCAAGTGGTTGTGTACAAAAAAAAGTAAAAAATAAGAGTAGGTAAGAATTAAGCTCTGTCCAGAAAGAACGGAGACATGACACCTGCCAGTTACCTCGTACTGATTTAATAATGAGCTCTTTTCTGATACAATATACACAAAATGACTTTTAGAGGAATAATGCAATTACCTAAGAAAGATGCCAGAATTAATTGAGAACTATATAAAACAATTGGAGGCTTTGGAAAGGCTTTAGTACTTCTTTTTGCCAGCAAGACCCATAAGAAAGAGAGGGAGAGACAAACAAAAGGAGGCAATGGAAAACTTTGAAGTTTTGTCTTTTTGAAAGCTCCCTTTTGGAACCTGTAGTGCAATATGCTGGTTTGGGATTGCTTAATTCATCTTTATTATTTATTTATTATCTTTTTAACAGCCTGGTATATATGAGCCGTAAATCCTCATAGATATTCACATTTATGTATCATTTGTCTTATTTGTAGTTGCACACTTCAGGAGATAGCTGTGCCAACACAAAAGCTCTTTCCTACAGGGAAGGGACAACTGTGAATCCAGTGGATCACTCCCACATCTGAGGAGGCTTGTGTCTTGATATACCTGTTTTCTAACCCTTAATTTCCCCAATCTTCAATTAAGCACAGTTGAGGCCAGCTAAGGTCTTTTTGAGTTCCTGCCCATACAGTGAGATTCACGTCAGGTAACTTTGGCCTCCAGAAAGTTGGTAAGCAGTCTAAGATACTCAGATAATCAGTAGATACTCAGAGGGAGGGGCACAAGAAATCTCCATTAAATGAGTGAAACATCTTTTTCATATATCAAATATCAACTTTTAGATGGTTAGAGTTAAGTGGCATTAAACACAGATTCAATTACTTCTCCAAAATCCAAAGAGTGTTGATACCAGTGTAGTACCTTAAAGTGGTAGTCTCATAATGACTAATACTCTCGTAGCATGGCCTTCACCACAGCACTGGTACTGTAGACCAAAAGCAGAGCAATGCACTGAGATATCAGGTGCTTACAAATTGATGGTAGAATTCAAGATCCTCAGGACAGTGAGAAGAGCATGCACCAAACTCACTGCCCTGGACTTCAACAGAACAGACTTTGGCCTCTTCAGGTACCTGCTTAGTAAGGTTCCATGAGGAAGCCCTAGAGGGAAGGGGGGCCCAAGACTGCTGGATGATATTCAAGGATCACCTGCTATAAGTTCAGCAGTATTGCATCCCAACTAGAAGGAAGTGCAGCAGGAGGGCCAGGAGACCTCCATGGATGGATAAGGGGCTGCTGATAAAAATTTGAATGAAGAAAGAGGCTTATAAAAGGTGGAAGCAAGGACAGACGGCCTGGGATGAATACAGGGATATTGTCTGGGAAGCTAGGGACCACATAAGGAAAGATAAGGCCCAGTTAGAATTAAACTTAGCTAGGGATGTTAAGAATAACAAGAAGGGATTCTACAGGTACATTGCAAATAAAAGACAGACCAGGAACAACTTAGGCCCCCTCTGGAAGCTATCGGGTGAACTGGCTATGCAGGATTTGGAGACGGCTGAGGTTCTGAACGACTTCTTTGCCTCAGTCTTCAGTGGCAAAGGCTCTGACCGCACCACCCAAGTCTTGGAAGGCAGACACAGGGACTGTGANATGCAGGATTTGGAGAAGGCTGAGGTTCTGAACGACTTCTTTGCCTCAGTCTTCAGTGGCAAAGGCTCTGACCGCACCACCCAAGTCCTGGAAGGCAGACACAGGGACTGTGAGAATGAAGACCTTGGCCCACTGTAGGAGAGGATCTGGTTCAAGCCCATCCTAAGAACTTGAATATGCACAAGTCCATGGTACCTGATGAAATCCATCCACAGGTCCTGAAGGAGCTGGCAAATGAAATTGCTAAGCCACTGTCCATCATATTTGAGAGGTCATGGTAGTCAGGTGAAGTTCCCAACGACTGGAAAAGGGGAAATATAACCCGATTTTCAAGAAGGGGAAAATGGATGACCCAGGGAATTACAGACCAGTCAGTCTCATCTCTGTGCCTGGTAGAATCTTGGAGCAGATTCTCCTGGAAGGCACGCTAAGGCACATGAAAAACAACGAGGTGCTTGGTGGCAGCCAGCATGGCTTCACTAAGGGGAATTCCTGCCTGACCAATTTGGTGGCCTTCTACGATGGGGCTACGGAACTGATGGACAGGGGTAGAGCAGTTGACGTCATCTACCTGCACTTGTGCAAAGCATTCGACACTGTCCCACACGACATCCTTGTCTCTAAATTGGAGAGACATCAATTTGATAGGTGGACCACTGGGTGGATAAAGAACTGGTTGGATGGCCGCACACAAAGGGCTGTGGTCAATGGCTCAGTGTCCGGCTGGAAGCCAGTGATGAGTGGTGTCCCTCAGGGATCGGTGTTGAGACCCGTCTTGTTCAACATCTTTGTCACTGACATGGACAGTGGGATTGAGTGCGCCCTCAGCAAGTTTGCCGATGACACCAAGCTGTGTGGTTCGGTGGATACGCTGGAGGGAAGGAATGGCATCCAGAGGGACCTTGACACACTTGTGAGGTGGGCTGATGCCAACCTCATGAAGTTCAACCATGCCAAGTGCAAGGTCCTACACCTGGGTCAGAGCAATCCCAGGCACTGCTCCAGGTTGGACAAAGAGGTGATTCAGAGCAGCCCTGCAGAGAAGGAGTTGGGGGTGGTGGTCAATGAGAAAATGAACATGAGCTGGCTTCAGTGTGCTCTTGCAGCCCAGAAAGCCAACCGTATCCTGGGCTGCATCAAAAGGAATGTAACCAGCAGGTCCAAGGAGGTGATCCTGCCCGTCTACTCTTCTCTCCTGAGACTTCACCTGCAGTATTGTGTGCAGTTTTGGTGTCCTCAACGTAAAAAGGACATGGAGATGTTGCAACAAGTCCAGAGGAGGTGCCATGAGGATGATCAGGGGACTGGAGCACCTCCCATACAAAGACAGGCTGGGAAAGTTGGGGCTGTTTAGGCCGGGGAAGAGAAGGCTGCATGGAGACCTCATAGCAGCCTTCCAGTATCTGAAGGGGGCCTGTAGTGATGCTGAGGAGGGACTCTTCATCAGGGACTGTAGTGATAGGACAAGGGGTAATGGGTTCAAACTTAAACAGGAGAGGTTTAGATTGGATCTAAGGAAGAAATTCTTTCCTGTTAGGGTGGTGAGGCAGTGGAATGGGTTGGCCAGGGAAGTTGTGAGTGCTCCATCCCTGGCGGAGTTCAAGGCCACGTTAGACAAAGCCTTGTGTGGCATGGTTTAGTGTGAGGTGTCCCTGCCTATGGCAGGGGGGTTGGAACTAGATGATCTTAAGGTCCTTTTCGACCCTAACTATTCTATGATTCTATGATCTCTATGTCCACAAGATCCACTAAGTTTAAATATAGGAAAAAAATGCTGTGGATTTTTTTTTTTTGTTTGTTTGTTGTTTTGTTGTTGGGTTGGGTTTTTTTTTCATGAGAATGGTAAATTGTATTTGTCACCTATCCTCAACTTCAGAGGGCTTGAAGGGATTTTACTCCAGATAAAAAATAGAGTCAACTCTCACACAGATACCACATGGAAATAATTTCAGTTCCCAAATTGATAGTTTTGGAAACCTCTGAAATTAATAAAAATACAGATAGTGTGCTTTGATTCTTAACTGTAGCATCTTGAGCTAGCACTTTTTTCTGTGGGAAACACTGATTTTAACTGGCTTATCTGATCTATGTGCACTGATTTTAAGCATCTGCTGACATCTAACCTTAATCCTCTATCAGTTGCGTATGGATATGAATGATTCATCCTTCCACAAGATAGATGTCCAGGAAGATTTAATACCTAGAGTTGTCTGTCTATGCCATTTTAAATGAGGGTAGAAGTGTACTGATGATTACTAGTAACATCTTATGAAATTTTACAAACAAATAATATACCATGAATAGCTTGTTTAAAGAAAAGAGTGGAAAAAATCCTGTTAGGTGATGATGATTAAGAACGATAAGCATTTTCTCTTAGTAAAATACCCATTTCAGAAAAAAAAATAAAAAACTAGTTAACAGATAAATATATGTAGCATAGCCAGCATTTGTCTTGGGAGAGAAATTTGATTTTCCATGTCTTCCAGTCATAAGATTTACAGAATGTCATGTCCAGCTGGTGAAGAACTGAACTTTCAATTGATTTCATACCCAAGACAGGATAAAACTCTTTTATCACTGCCTTTGTCGAAGTTGAATTGAGTGACCAAAACTAAAGTTTTCCCATTTGAATTCTGACTGCCAAATTAATGCAAAGTAAAGCAATCCACTGTTTGTACATTTTATAGAGGTATTAAAATAATAATCCAATAAGCCACCCAATTATCTGTGGACACTTCTTGCTGATCCGGTTTTATCAATTTTCCTGAACATACTAACTGTCCACAGAGACTCTTCAAGATTAAATTGTTTTGCTTTTTTTTTTTTCTTTGGGGATTTGGAGTAAATAATTAAAGTCTTTCAGTATGTTTTCAATTAAAATGATTAACATCCAGCCAAAATTCAGAGAAAGCAGATGGGATGTTAGGACCAGACTAAACATTTAGAGGATGGTAGCAAGAGCCTAGTATTTAGGTTGTTTATTCAAAGCTAAGTGAAGATACTAAAAGCTCCCCAGTTGTCTCATTAGCATACATACAGGCTACAAAGAATTTCCTAGTAGCTTGTCAGGACTGGAGACCAAGGTGAATCAATACACTGAACTAAAGTATTTTCTGGATTAGTTTCAGCTTTTCCAAATATCAGTAAACTTGAGAATTTAAATCAGTCTACCTGATGGTATTTTTTTTTAAGGTGTAGACATCTCAGTATGTTGTGGCCAGTTGCCAGTTTCCAAGAAGTCCAGAGCAGCATGAACAGCTGTCATCAGGGATATTTGCAAGGTCCAGTCAATCAAAATAAGAGGCAGTTACCTAATATGACTGCAGAAAGCAATTATCTGAAATGAAAAAAATTGTTTTACTTTCAAGTATATAAAAGAAAGAGTTCTGGACCATGTTTTACTTAATCTACTTTAGATATCTACATCAGTGTAAGCGTACCCATATTCAACTCAACGGACCAAATGGGAGAGGATAGATTTAGAGTAGATATTAACAAGAAATCCTCCTCTATAAGTCTGGTGAAATCCTCCACCTGGCACAGGTTGCCCAGAGAAACTGAATGCCCCATCCCTGGCAGTGTTCAAGGCCAGGTTGGACTGGGCTTTGAGCAACCTGGTCTGGTGGAAGGTGTCCCTGCTGTGGCAGGGGGTTGGAACTGGATGAGCTTTAAGGTCCCTTCCAACCCAAACCATTCTAGGATTTTTGATTCTATGAATATGGACTATGCAGAGAGGCTAAGATTAGCTCAAAGAAGTCTACGTTGTAGATGTCAACCTTTCATAGGTGTCCATACTGATCTGACAGAGAGGCTTTTAGAGAAACATGCCACACAAAACTGCTTCTATCTCACAAGCTCTCTTTAACCTGAGGGCTTCCTGCAGCCAGCATCTACCTCTGGGATTTGAAATCAGGTACAGCACATAAATACAGACTACAGTTCAACCTTTAAGGTCTTCCTTAACACCCAGAAAAGAAACAAAAAATAAATACATCTGGACAGAATGCAATGATGTTTTAATCCAGGAAAAGATGTCACAAAACATGTGAGAGTGACAGAGCACTGGACCAGGTTGCCCAGGGGGGTTGTGGAGCCTCCTATATTGGAGATATTCAAGGCCTCCCTGGATAAGTTCCTGTGTGATGTAATTTAGGTTACCCTGCTCTTGCAAGGGGGTTGGACTAGATGATCTTTTGAGGTCCCTTCCAACCCTTAGGATCCTGTGATTCTGTGAAAACATCTATCTAAATGTGGTGTCTGTTCTCCAGTCATTAAATTTTTTAGTCTATGAAGGTAAATCAGCAGAATGCTATCTTAAATATTTCAGTAGTTAGAAATATTCTATGATTCTATATTTCCTATAATTTTCTTACTCAGTATCTTATTTTCTTGCAATATATTTTGTCTGTCTCTTCTGTTCTGTATACCAGAGTTCTCTTTCTAAATATGTATGGTTGTCATATATTATTTGCTATTTAAATTTAAATTCTATCTTCTAACTATGTTCTACATTTATATTTCTTATTTTGTGTTTGATTTTTGATACTCCTATATTGCTGGATATGAGAAAATGTTAACTTTGTATGAAATGTTTAATCACTTTCCAAAGTAAACCTGATTTTCCCAACTAAACTACATCTTAAAAAAATGAGGAAGAAAAAAAAAGAGAAAAAAGAAATTAAAAGACATATTCTCCTTAACTAGCCTTATGCAGGTTTCCTTAGCAGACATACCAAGAAAAAAATCTCATGTAGCTTTAGCTCTGTTAAAATCAGCCTTCTGAAAAAAAGTGTCTCAGTACATTGCGTCTCTGTGGCTAATTTTACATCCAATCTCCTCTGACTAACATAGTCTTGGTTGCCTAATGTGATGACACAAACTTTATTCTGTAAATATTGATTAATAGCAAGTGAAATGTGGACTCTGTTTACTTTTGCAGGCACGGCAATATATAAAGCTTTCCTGTGCCAGATGCAAAACATTTTTATTGTTTCTTTCTTCAGAAATATGCAAGTAGCCTAAAAGGAATAAGACCAGTGTGCTTGTGGCATACCTGCCTGATTAGGCTTCTGCTCTCTTTTTTGTTTTATTCTGCAACAAAGCCTGTCTTTCTGATTTGCCATTTCTATTGGGAAAGGATAATATCATGTACATCAATTTTACAGTAAAAAAATTAAGCTTTTGTTACACAATGTAGCTTTTGGGGCTGAATTGGTTAACTTCAGTGTCCTGGGTTCAGCAATTGCAGTCAGTTTTTCTTCTCCTTCGTAGCTGGTATTTTGGCTTAACCCGGGAACAAAGCTGATAAGACCAATGTTTTTGGTTGTTGCTAAGCAATGTTTGCCCTGACCAAGGACTTTGTGAGCCTCATGCTCTGCCGGGGAGGAAGGGAGGCTGGGAGGAAGGAGGGACAGGACCCAAACTGACCAAAGACATATTCCATACCATAGCATGTCATGCCCGGGAGGTAACTGGGAGTTACCCGGAAGGAGGGGGAACTTCCTGGTTGGGCTCGTTTTTGGCAGGTGGTACGTACCCTTTTCCCTTGTTTTCCTTATCGTTATTATTATTGGTGATAGCGATAGTGATTTGTGTTATACCTCAGTTACTGGATTGTTGTTATCTCAACCCGTGGGAGTTGCATTCCTTCAATTCTCCTCCCCATTCCTCTGGGAGCGGGGAGGAAGGAGGGAAGGGCAAGAAAGGGGGGTTGAGTGAGTGAACGAGCTGCGTGGCTGAGTTTAAACCACGACACATCAGTAATTATAATATCTCTATATTGCTTTCTTTCCAACCANAGTGAGTGAACGAGCTGCGTGGCTGAGTTTAAACCACGACACATCAGTAATTATAATATCTCTATATTGCTTTCTTTCCAACCAGGAATAGAACACTGAAAAAGAATCAATATTTTTCCCTACCCCAATGATCATATTTCTTCTAACCTTATTATAGCATTCTTATCCTATTTTAAATGAACGAGATATAACAGGAGTAAGCTTAGTCAGAGGTTGGCTCTTTATTCTGCGTGGTTGATTTTATGTACCTGATAATATTTTGCTTCAAATTAGTTCAACACCATTGCAACTCACCGACCCAATGAAGTAAGTCTTGATTTTTCCCTTTCACCAATAAAAGGAAAATTGGTTTAAAGGCTTCTAGGACATAACTCAAACCCCTGGGTTTTTATGTTCTGACATCTGTGTTATTCTAATGATTGATTAAATGTTGTAGCCTAATTATAAATATGCATACAGAACTGAAAATACAGGGGCAAACACAGTTTTAAACAAGACTCATAGAGAAAGATAGCTATCATTTTTATCTCTGCCTGTAAAATGTTTTATGAATGTTAGGCTTTGTAGCATTATTTCGTAAGAAAATTGTCTGCATTTGATAGTGAAATAGTGAAACTAGAAAACAAGAGCTTTGATGCTATTTCTAAATCTCCAAAAACCATTTCATGCCTCTTTGAGTACTTACTATGATAGTGACATATCTGATTAAAAACATTTAGCAGGCTTATGAAAAATGTCACCAGTCAAATCCAAATAAAGCTTGTTGCTATACATTTCAATAAAATTACAACTGTAAATATATGATTGAGAAAGCTCCTCTTTCCTCTTTTTTTTTCAAAATAAATTGAGGAAAAAGCTGAGTAGAATAAAAAAAATACTTTGACATTTTCTTCTAAAATAAAACCGATAAAATATTAAATTATGGAAGTAAAAAGTATGAAACTAAAAAAAAAATATAAACTTTGCAAGAAAAAAAGATAAAACCCTAAGTTTGAGGTTTATTTTATCTTTTTTCTCCTTTTGTATATTTACATGCTTTTAGTTTTATAGAGTATATTACTTGTATTTAACTGTTTTGATGAATAGTTCTCTCAGTATGTCATTCATGTAATTACATACAAATATGCATAATTTGTTTGAAGAACAAATTTTTGCTTATTTTTCAAAATTTTCAATTATGTCCCTGAAAAAAGAGTGAATGTGATCCATAAATTAAATAAATGCCATTTCATTGTTTGTTTTGATATTCTTTATGAGCATTATTAGTAAAATATTTTTCATTAAATTATTTTTGTGAAGTTAATTAACTTCAGGAAATATGCCTGACTCAGGTGGAGTTTCCCTCATTTTGGTGTGAGGACTATTTCTTCTGATAAAAAGAAAAACATTAGAATTTTATTACTTATTTCCTTAAATATGCACAAGCCATGAAAATATCAAATGATTTGGCCCACAAAAATGTAAAGTGATAAATATTTTATTAGATACTGGTGTAGAACTGTCTCAGGGATGGAGACATCTTGGTTCTGTCCCAAGGTTTGTTTTTCACTCGTTGGGTCACCTGGAGGAAGAGACTCAAGTCCCTTGCAGCCCTTCATCATGACACATTTTTTCTCAGACCACCTAATTTTTACACATTTTTTTCTTTGGAATGAGAACTGTCTCTTAATTTGTGGTTATACAGCACTTAGCACAAGTGACCTCAGTCTGGATTTTCAAGGTGTTTCTGCAGTACCCCTAATAAATAATGATAGGACACAGCCTCCATAGATGGAGATTGCACACTGACTCCTAGGTGACTGAGTCTGGATGAAAAAAAAATAATTGTTCCCAGGTTTCTAATTTGGGTGTTGATAAGGATATATTTTTGAGCTGCTCCCATAAACAGTTCAGAGCAATCATATGGGTGCCTGCCCTTCACATTATCTTTAAAAATAAACAGGCTGTTAATGTCAACCAAAGCTTTCTGTAGAAGATTGAATAATGAAGTATCTGGCTTCAAGCATACTGCTTAAGGCATCTCAATTGCAAAGTCATTCTTGACCTATGTTCCATCCCTGACCTGAGGTTCTCTGAGAGATGAAGAGGTGAAGGAGCTTGCATGCCAGTTTTATTAATAATGCATCCATTGGCAAAAAATCAGCTGAGAAATTTTTGCAAATAATCCCACAAGCCTCTTCATCTCTAATAAGTGCATCATGGTACTCCCCATTACAGTGTGACTCATCTTTGCAAGAGATTTTGTTTTTCAATTTCAAAGATATCTCACATTTTATGAATTTTATATTAGAGAAAAAGTATCACCGGGTACTTATTTCCTTTTTTTTTTTTTTTAATTTATTTTTTTTTAATGGCCTGGTAGCATCTGAGGAGCCCAGCCAAAGTTGGTGAGCTTGGTCCTAAACAAGTCCTTCAACAAAGACAACAAGGGCAAGTCAGTAAAGTTACTCAGTAACTTTTAATGCAAGTGGATAAGGCAAAATAAGGTGAGGTTGGGAGGAAAGCTGAAACAAGGCCATCTGGATCCACTTTCAGTCACTTGTTTTTAAAGATGTGATTCTGCTAAGACTCTGTGTTTGAGCTAAGTACCCGAGTGGCCAATATTGTCAATAAAATTCAAGGTCATGCAGTCAATAAAGAGTATCAGTGATTGACTAAATGTAGGTCTTTGCTTTAGATTGAGCTGAATGGTTCTTCAGATCCTACTGATGGCATTAGTTAGATCTCCATTGTCTGTGAAAGAATATTCATACCCCCATGCAGACACTACCATCTAAATATCTGAATCTGAATTCTTTCAATGGCTCCATCTCAATTCCAGCTGTAGACCTCCTGATCTAGAAAATACTCCACATGATATATACCTCCACTTGATAGATACTCCACTGTATATCATGTTTATAAAGCATCTTCTTTTTGTCTTACTTTTGCAACCTTTGAGTTAAACATCTCATTCCTTCACCTTCACATTAGCGTATCTGTGTTTTGTAGAGAGATTGAAGGAGTAATTCGATGAGTCTTTTCTACCTCTGTACCTCAGGCCTAGGGATACACTTTGATGCATCTACTGGAATTCTCAGTCTCCAATTTCTTTCTGTTAATAGAATATTTTATCTCATTTTCAGAGTAATCTCTGTGGTATCAGAATACAGCGGAATAGGAGGAAGTGTCATTAACAATATTTGTATTAAGGAAATGATTACTTAATAAAAAAGATCAACACTATGAACACTGGTGGATACAGCAGTGTTTTGAGGAAGATTTGTATGCACAGTGCCATCATAAAAAGAATTTTGTCTTTCTGTCCATATTACAAAGAAGAAATGAATTTCTAGCTTAGACAAATCCTCCTGTGCAATGCTGCCTTGGATTTAATCCCATCAAACTTTCATGTATTTTAACAGATCTGATGTGGTTAAGCACAGGCATGGTTTAAAGAGTTTCACACGAAAAAGAAATTTAATTAGAGTCTACTATAGTGTAAGAATACTCTTCTATGGCAGATAACAGTAGTAGGACTGCTGACAAGCTGACATGTAAAGATCTCACTTCTATTTTAAAAATAAATGTGCTAACTTTTAAATATAATTTCTTAACCATTCAAACTACGCAGCCTTTTGTATGCTTAATAGCATGTAAAACGCAATAAAAATGCCACCCAGAGAAAGCAGATGCCCCTCAGCACATTGCAATGGTAGCATCAGCGGTTTATGGTCCATGAGTCTTTCACAGGCAAGTGGCAAAAGATTATTTCTTTAAAATTCATAAAAAAGCTCAATTAGATCCTAATTGAGCCTATTAGGTTCTCCCTTTGGGGGACAGTTTTACACTTACACTGGAGACAGCATATCATGCCTGCCTTTGTTCTCCCTCACTTGCTAATTTATGTACAATAAAATATTTTAGCAATGACACATCTGATGCTTTTATTCTATTAATATCTCTTGGCTTTATGCTTCTAGGCTACAGTGATTCTCAAACCTGACAATAACCACTTCTGCATGAAATGAAGAATATTTGGGTCTGCTACAGAAGTTCATTTTTTTTTGTCTGTGGTACACCTCTGAGCATTTGGGTTTGAATAACCTCTTTAGCCTCCAAGCAAAATTCAGGGAAAAGGGTACAGCTTGTCTGTCTTGGGTCAACATCCAGTTGCAAGGCATCTGAAATCAAGGATGTGTAACTCAAAAAAAAAAGCTCCTATGTGTCTCCTGACTCTCTTTTTCTTTTCCATCTCTCTTAAGATTAGAGTCTTGTGTAAATTAAATAAATAAGGAAAAAAGTACTAAATAATTTTGCTCTCTGCTACTTTCACATTTTCCAGACTATTCCAGACTTTCCTGATCATTTCGTCCTTAGTAGGAAGAAAAAATAATAATTTAGCAAGAAGGAAAAATAAAGACTCACGTCAAAGTGGATATATGATCTTCTTCTACCTGGATAGTGTATGGTTTTCAAAGAAGCCTGATGTGCTTGTCTAGAGGAGCTTGTGCTTATGTGGCAAAAATATAAAGTATAGGAAAAAAGGCAAAAGCAGAGAAGCATTGTGAGCTAAATCTACTGTTTTGAACTTAGGCTTTTCAGGAAAAAAAATGTTTTGGAAATTCAGACATCTGTGTTTCCGCCTCTTTCCTCAAGCAGCACAGTCATGATTGTTTTGAATAAGAACAGAAGCCATAAAAGGCTTGAAATCATCTGGAAAATGGAAACATTAAAAATAAGGGCTAAAGCCTGACAAAAGGGGAAAAGGGCTTTATTTAGAGGCAGTCAGAAAGCAGTTCTTTCCTTCCTCTCCTCATTGTCATTTAGTTCAGCAGTTATAAAATGTACTCTTCAAACCCGGTCTCTGAGGTTTCTATTTCACTGTAGGTGGGATTTATTTGTTCTAATTTAGGCATCTGGAAACTATAACTGCTTACCAAAGATGCCCTCTTAGAAACTGGATGAAATGGCAAAATGTTTTGAATCTATGAAGTGACAGGACCATTAAAACAAAACCTGTAGCTATCTGAAGTTTATGTAAGTACAGTTATGTGAGATGAATCCCACCCTTGGTGTTCAGATACAGCTCTACTCCCTGAGCCTTGCCTTTCCCTGTAAACTTTTATGCAGGACCAAGGATGAGCATTCAGGATGGCATAGCTTTCAAAACTAGACAGGAGCATGTACTTTCAACCCAGTATAGTTGAGAAATTGTTAGTCAGGGGAAAAATAGAGTGACTGTAAGAAAGAAGAAAAAAAAAAAAAGAAACCCAGCAATTTCTTTGCAGGATGACTTGTTAAATCTCCTTTGGGAAGTGTAATGCATCATACTACTGTACATTTAAATTTTATGATTTTAAAAATCACCATAGGAAATCCATTGTATGGAATAACCATTCAATGGCTAGACCTATAACCAACCATTATGTATATAGAAAAAAATGGAGAGCTGCAAAAGCTCTGCATGGAAATCTGCACTTATTTAAAGGGTTTGTTGATGTTAAGGCAAGAAAAGGCCATCACAATCCTCCATTCTGAACTCGAGCAGACTTCATTCACTCACTTCAGGCAGAAGTATTCTGTATTTTTAAAGATAAGTCTGAGCCTATTTGAAATATGGTAAGCAGTGCTGGAATCTTCCACATTACTATTTTTTTTCAATTTCTGCCTCTAAGTTCGTGTTCTTTCAAACTTTGTGAAGTGCAAGTTTGCACTTGTGCCTTTGCTTGGCAGAAGATCTAGCATCAGTCTGGTGCCATTAAGAATTCTGTTCTTCATCAGGCCTTCACTGCTATTGTTTAACACTTGTGTATGGAAACAGCCATATGCTTGCAAAACATTTGCCATTAATACTTTTTTTTTTTGCTTTTTCTGATAAAAAAGGCAAGATCTATCAATTACATACTAATGGATCAAAACACCTGTAACCTGTAATACTTGTCCCATGTATAGTGTAACACAGTTTTGCTTACTCTATTGCAAGAAATGCATTCTTGTGGAGTTATGTCTCTACAAGTGAATTAAACAAAGGCAACGAATATTGCAAGGAACTGTAACTTTATTGGTATATTTGTAGACCTTGAACATTGTCCCCAGTGTGAGCAGCAGCCCTTCTGGACCAGCAGCCCCTAGCAGCAGTCCCCAAACCAACTCCTGGCTGGGGTTCAGAAGTTACAGAACTACAGGGGTCATTCCCAACAGGCAATTTGTATTTGTTATTGTTGTTTTAATTGTTGAAAGAGTTCAGTTATAAAGTCAAGGTCTTCTGCATGATGTTTGGCCTAAACACCAGAAAATAGGTCATAGTCCTGCCCAAGTAGGACCGATATATAATGTAGCCATAATATACTAGAAGAGGTGTAACCAGATAGCACTGCTTTCTGGGATTTTTGGGCAATTGCACAACCAGGGTATATTTAAGCCACAGATTTCCATTCAGGGATCTTCTTAAACATGTAGGTTGGTAAAGACTTCTCTATGTTCTGCTATATCATAAATCAGTTCCTGGTACAAAGCTTAAAAAATCAATGAGGAAAATGGAATAAATCTTCCCCATCTGTAAAATATGTACTCCAGCTTTGCAGAGTCCATCACCTCTACAAACACTATCTTTTATATTACTTTATTATGCATACTGCAGCAATAATTAAGAAACTGAATTCAGCACCAGGTTCCTGTTGTGCCAGATGCTATGTGCCCATTCCCTGAAGAACTGATCATTCATAGGAATTAGGAACTAAATATACTGTGAAAGAAACTCTTGTATTTCTTGTTTAAAGAGGAGAAATGAGACCAATAGAAATTAAGTATTTGCCCAGTGGAGCCTGGAACAGTAGTTTGTTAGTTTGATT
Source organism: Agapornis roseicollis (assembly GCA_002631895.1). NCBI lineage: Eukaryota > Metazoa > Chordata > Aves > Psittaciformes > Psittacidae > Agapornis > Agapornis roseicollis. The sequence goes on from NDXB01022254.1 coordinate 105,452, forward strand.
AATTATCGACAATTATTAAGTAATTTTGCTGTAACTTATTGTTTCTTCATGTTGTTGTCAAGGCACAATCAGTATAGGGAAACAGACAAGAACTGCAAAATGGGTTAATGATTAGTCCTGGGTCTTATATAAATTTAGATTTTTATTGTTCTTTTATTGCCTTACTCATAACAGCTTTTCTACATAAGCAGAGAAAATGAATCTGTGCCCTTTCTGTGTACCTGTGGGGAGCTGGAATGGTCCAGTTTGCACCCCCATGCCTCCCCCTCATATCTGCCCACCTTGTTCTTGCTGCCTATTGGCTCTGAACTATGTGTGCATAGTGCATGAAAGCAGGAAAGGAAACAAAAATCAAATTTGTACCAAAGCCTTTCTAGCACATTAGTGGCATTGGCATTTTGGGGTCACTCTTTAAACCTAGGTACTGATCCTAGATCTTTTCTGGAGCTGATGAAACAAATACTATTTACCCCATTCTAATATAAGTGTCTATGATAGGGGAGGTGACTCCTTTGGAGATGTCTATGCTGACTGTAAGGTTCACCTAGATATGCAGCTTACATTAAACATAATATTTTTAAAAGTCTCCAGTCCGCATACTAGAATCCTATTCAGTGAACATGGATTTGCAGTTTGTATTATATCCTCTTTCATGCTCTCTTCATGATCTTTTCATTTTTCCTGAGCAATATTCTAGTCCTCCTGTGGAGTGACAGCTGGGAATATTCATCCCAGCTATCCTTGCAGCCCAGGTCAGATGACTAAGCTTCTGGTTTGAGCAGCAGAAGTGAAGCTTCCTTGAAATCAATGAGAAGAGATATGTAACTCTGGCTCACCTGGAGAAGCCTCTCTCTCTGTTGATTACACAGACCAAGAAAAAAAAACTTATGCTTAAACACTGATATTTAGCAGTATGAAAGTGCTGAAAGGAGTATAAATTTTGTTGTATTAGAAGACCATACACATGTCTTTTAATTATTTAATTCAATGTCACAAATTGTCCACAAGACCATCCTAGGTTTTTTGGTTTTTTTTTTTCCTAAAGAAGAAAATGCATAAAAATTTAATCTTGTGCTGATTTATTTTTCCTGAGGTTTTTTTTTTTTGGCACTTTGTTCTTTTGAATTTAATATGCAACAATGTTAAAATACTACTTGTCATACAAATATATAATTATATTAGAATAAGCAGGGCTTCTTAAAACAACCCTGAGAAGTAGGAAGGCTGATGCTTCCAATGCTTTGTTTCTAATAACATATGCAATAACACTTCTATAAACTTTCAGCTAGAGATATAATAAGATTAGCTGTGAAAAACTAAGTTTTTCAGAAAAGTCGAAACTTATGTGCAAGTACTTTTTCTGGCAGCAAACTACATGAAAACTTTGATGATCCTCTCTTTATGCTAGCTGCAGTAAAATACTCTTGAGCTCTGTCATCTTAGATAGGTGCTAGGTTACTGATAGTTCAGTGTTAGTGGATGGACCCCTGCCTAAAACTGAGAGAAAAATATGGTCTGTTTCCAAGACAAATACATTCTTTAAGAAGACATACAAAAGGAGACAGTTTTCAGCCTTTGTAAGCTAACTCAGGTCAGGTCAAGAACTGACAGTGCAAAAGGAACACACCTGTGCTGGAAAAGGATATTGACAATGTGCTGCTCAAAAATGCCCAGAAAGTGAAGCGAAGCTGCAGCTCTGAAGGTTGTTTATATTGTCCAACTTTGGGCAACCAACTGACAGGGACATCTCGTTAATTAAAAAGGCATTATAGGGCCATCCAGAGGACAGTTTACAGAACCTGAGAATTTCTGGTTTGGGATTTTTTATCATAGAATCATAGAATAGTTAGGGTTGGAAAGGACCTTAAGATCATTAAGTTCCAAACCCCTGCCATGAGCAGGGACACCTCACACTAAATCATACCACACAAGGCTTCGTCCAACCTGGCCTTGAACACTGCCCAGGATGGAGCACTCGCAACTTCCTTGAGCAACCCATTCCTGTGCCTCACCACCCTAACAGGAAAGAATTTCTTCCTTATATCCAATCTAAACCTCTCCTGTTTAAGTTTGAACCCTTTACCCTTTGTCCTGTCACTACAGTCCCTAATGAAGAGTCCCTCCCAGCCATCCTTATAGGTCCCCTTTAGATGCTGGAATGCTGCTATGAGGTTTCCATGCAGGCTAAAC
>NDXB01022258.1:0-15374 GCA_002631895.1 Agapornis roseicollis
TGGAGATATTCAAGGCCTGCCTGGACAAGTTCCTGTGTGATGTACTCTAGGCTACCCTGCTCTCACAATCGGGTTGGACAAGATGATCTTTCGAGGTCCCTTCCAACCCTTAGGATTCTGTGATACCGTGATACCTACAGCTTGATTTTCTCACCTGTTTCATAGCATTATTAGCTTGACTGAGTCAAGAAGTTGGCAGCAGCTGCCACATTGAGTTTCACTGGATGGGCTGGCAGAGGCTTAAATTTCAGATGCTCATTTATTTTCATTACACAGACTGCATGTTTATCTTTGGTGAGCTTGATGCAAAGCTAGCTGAATTGTTTGGGAGACTTTGTGTTACCTTCAGTGTGTTTGGATCTAGGCCCATAGAAATGTTCATTCCTTGTCACACAAAATAGTAAGAAACACCAGGCTCTATTACCTGAGATAGAACCTGAGGTGGAAAGGAGTGATGGCTGGCAAGGAAAAGAAGGGGAATATTTTCTTATCACCAGAGGACATATTTCACAATATTGGTGGATTTATACAGCCTGCCTCATTGCATGGAAAGAGGGCATGAATCCTTTCTGGAGGTAGCTATTGAGAACTCCATGGATGGAAAATCTGCTGACAAAAGTTTCAGTTATCATTAAAGTGAAAATATACCATGTATTTTATAATAGCTTATACTTCTGCCAAGATCTGGTTAGAAAATGAGAAATAACAGAGCAAGGAATATTCTTCATGAAAATTGCAGGAAAAAGAGTGTCCCTTGAAATCTGAGACCTTCACTTCATCCACATCTGGTCTTCAAGGATCAGTGAATATCAATGAAAACAGAGAACATTTTTTTCTTTTTCTGTGGCTCTGCCTTCTAACCTATCCTTTCAAATTGCTTTGGGCTGTTTCCAGACAGCCTAAATTCCACCTAAATATCTGTTCTGGTAGTGGGTTAGTGTCTCTGGAGAGCAATTCAGAAAGTCTGGGGGTAGTGCAGAGTGAGAATGTGTTAAGCCAGACAGCAGGAAACACAAGACAAAGATGACACTTGGTGCCAGTTAAAGCCAGCTGAATTTACCCAATTTTTACTGTTTGTTTGGGGGGTTTGTTTGGTTGGTTTTGGTTTTGTTTTTATAATGGTGACACCAGTTTGTATGTTTAAACATTATTTCTGTCCTTTCTTTTTTAGGAAATGAGCTGCATGAAAGGAGAAGAGAATCCATTTGGTTCTAAGGAACATAAGGTACAAATTCAACCTCTATCCAGTGGACAGTGTAGGCTCCTTCCATAAGGACAATCTTGTGCTCATTGTACATGAACCTTGTGGGTTCACACAGTATCTCACAAGGAAGTAGGACTTCTTGTAAGTGACAACAGTAACAGCAGTTCAGAGATAATCATGTATTTGATCTGCATGTTTTAAGTGATAATCAATGTCCATACAGTAATTAGAATCTCAAACAAAACTTGCGCAGTCATACAAAGTTCCGATCCCCAGTCAGGAGAATGGTGGTATGTCTGAGTAACCCTTTTGTCCTGAATCTCTGCATCCTCCTTTGTACAATGCCAGGGTTTGTTGATGTGCTGGCATACTGCTTAGCTTTTCAGAAGGATGATTCTGTTGACCAGCACAGGTAGGGCACTCCACCTGGTCTCCCACCAGCTCTCTGCAGGAGGAAAAAGTTGGAAAGAATGGATGTAAACCACATTGTTCTTAAGGCCACTGCAAATCCTCCATCAAAAATGTCTTGGTTTAGACCATAAGAAAGTTCCAGCAGATTTACTGTGGTCCTGGAGACTGAAGGGCCTTAACATTTTTGGAAAGCCCTTTGCCAGTCATCAGACAGCAACAACCACTTTCAGTTCACTGGGGAACTAGAAGCAAGGCACCCAGTGATGTTAAACTATGTTCCCTGTGGACTGCAGCCTTCCATGACACTGCTGGAAATAGGGAAAGAAACACAGAGAAAAGTAAAGTGATTTGTTCAGTGGGAACAAAACCTGCCTTTTCCTAACCCCTGCCCACATTATACCTTTCCTCTGGTGGTATAATGCCAGAATCATACTAGCATGTTAAAATTGTGATCACAGGGTGCTAACATCCAGATGGAGGTATTAAATAAAACCCACAAACAACGCCTGTTCTCACAGAAGAAGCTGTCACAGCACACCTGCCCATAGCCAAAAGGGTGGCCACAGTTCCAAAGGGAAAAGCATTTGTTTTCTGCCAAGGCTGTTCAGAAAAGACACAGCCATTTTCTACTTGTTAAAAGCACTGACATCTTTCAAAGTAAGCACCCTTATTGCCCCCAGGAAAGTGTATCATGTACACTGGCAGTTCTCTTCCACCCCATTTCTTTCTTCCTTGATTCCAGCCCATTTCTTTCTTCCTTGATTCCAGCCCCTGCACTCTCTCTACACTCAGAAGTCCTGGAAGGCATTAGAAACTGAGGCTCATTTCTTTCTATCTTTGCTACTTGCATGACATTTTAATGTCTTTAATGTATTTATCTCCCCAATACCACATTAAAATAGGGAAGTACTGTTGTCTGGAATTTAAAGATAAGTAACTAAGCCATAGTCCTAGATCGTGGGCTGCATCAAAAGGAGCATGAGCAGCAGGTCAAGGGAGATGATTTTCTCCCTCTACTCTGCTCTTATGAGATCCCACCTAGATCTGAAGTTTCCGTGCATTTTGGGCTGTCACTTTTTACTTTTTCAAGCCTATAGCTAGAGTAACTGACAGAAGCTTGTATCCTGTTCAAAAAGCATGTTTTACCTGGGTTTATGATTATACACACACTGTGACCTTTAGACAGAAAGAATATTACAACATATAACTTTATGTAAGTGAAACAAAAGGAAAAGCTTTGCCACTTCACAGATGTTGCTGTTGCTTTTATGCTCCCTGGCCTTGTAAAGAGCCTTTGTGAGTCATTTTCTTGCCTACTGCTCCTACAGTAGCTCCTTTGAGTTTCTCATCTGTCAGTTAAAGCATTCTAGATAAGGTTTATTCCATACACCTGATTTTACAGCATTTGTTTGTTGCTGTGCAGGGAAACCTGTGAATGAAAGTGGCAACTACAACACACTTCAGATGCAGCCTGAATTAATTTATTCTGATTTCTACATGAACATGGGGTCTTTTCTATCTTGTGCATCCTCTGCATTTTATGGGAAGGTACAATGGTACTTTCAGTGTATTTTTTTCCAATTACTATTTTTCTACACAATAGCCCTTGGCAGGCTTAACGATTCCAAAAGTTGGAATGCACCTACAGAGATTCTTGCCTTAAAAATAACCAGCTCTCTTTTGAACCCTGTCTGGGGTTAAACTACAACAATGAGGTAAGAAAATATATTCATTCACTGATCACACTGTGACTGGTTTGTAGGCAGAGAAATGCAATTACTTGCTGGTTGTTCAGACACAGTTCAGAGCATGACCACAAATTCTCCTTCAGTCTTGTGTATCATAGGCTTTCTTCTGGAGCGTCCAGCTGTAGTGATTTGAAGTGAGGACACCAGTCAATTCAAGGGCCTAATGACTGTTTGGAGTGATGGGAGGGTCTGAGTGAGAGCTGAATCCCTGCTCAGATTCCAGAGTGATGGGCACATGCTGAGAGTTCTGTGAAGTGACATCCCTGTCAGCTCAGCCTCACCACAGTTCTGATTTTTCTCCCTTTCACTATCATGTAAATAAAAAATTGAAGCAGGGGGAGACAGGGGACTCTTCATTTCTGAAATGGGTCTGTAAATTATATCTGTATTTGAAAAAGCTATTTTTGGAAGAAAGCATGTGCTGTATGAGAGTTAACTTCAGTAAGTGTCCATAAGTCACACCATCCCCCCTAACGCTTCTGTAGGGTGTTGTAAATCAATAGAGCATAAAACAAGGTAGTTGTCCAGTGAAAAAGCTCATTTCCCTTTGACCTTTACCAGCATTTCAACTGTAGACCTCTGTGGAGCTCTTCTGGTTTAGAGATAAGATTATGCAAGTGAACACTATCTGAAAGGGAGGGAAAAAAAAGGAGAACATTGTCTTAGTTATTAAAACATAGGACTAGCTTCATTTTATCCTGTGCTCTCTGCTGACTCACTTTGACCTTGAACAAGTCCCTTTATGTTTTCCTGACTGCAAGAATAGGGTAATAATAGTATTTTCTGCTTCCTGGAAAAAGATGTGAACAAGGCTCAACATATCTAATGCACTTGTATGGAAGATACAGTGGGGACGCAAAGTTCTTTTTCCATGTAGGGCAACCAGGAAGAGTTGTAACCGGAACGTCCATAGTGTTACAAGGTTCCATTTGGGACACTGCCTTTTTTTACCCGCCTATCACTGCATTTTTCTTTCTTGAAAGATTCAAGTAAAACAACTCAGCAATTCAAAGGTTGGAGCTAGGAAAGAAAACCATACATTTTGTCCTCTAACAAATATTTTGGTGATTTTGCTTAGAGAGGTTCTGCTGTCACTGTCTGATGCAGGGCAGTGTCTAGTCATTTGCTGTAAAATCCCTTTTAGCATACATTATGTCCGGTCGCAAATACTTGAGAAAAACAGTTGGCAAGTGCTCAGTGGTACTTAATGGAAAACCCTGGAAATGTCACTCTTGGCATGCTTGAGCCTCTGATGAGGTGATTGATCTGGTGGCGGAAACTGAAGTTCTGAGCAAGCATAAGACCTGTATTCTGATCCAAGGATTTTGGAAACTCCATGGATATGTGCTCTGTGTTTTTATATGGGAGGAGATGCTACTCTTCTGGACCTGTCAGTGTAACTTTGATTCCTGAGAAGATTCTGGAACAAGCTGTTAAAGAATTAACTTGTAAGTGCTTAAATGGTTACAAAGTGGATCACTCAGTGGATAAAGAATTGGCTGGATGACCTCACGCAAAGAGTTGTGGTCAAAGGCTCCGTGTCCGGCTGGAGGCCAGTGACAAGTGGTGTCCCTCAGGGATCGGTGTTGGGACCGGTCTTGTTCAACATCTTTGTTGCTGACATGGACAGTGGGATTGAGTGCACCCTCAGCAAGTTTGCCAATGACACCAAGCTGTGTGGTTCGGTGGATACGCTGGAGGGAAGGAATGCCATCCAGAGGGACCTTGACACGCTTGTGAGGTGGGCTTGTGAAGTTTAACCATGCCAAGTGCAAGGTCCTACAGCTGGGTCGGAGCAATCCCAGGCACAGCTACAGGTTGGGCAAAGAGGAAATTGAGAGCAGCCCTGCAGAGAAGGACTTGGGGGTGGTGGTCAAGGAGAAAATGAACATGAGCTGGCTTCAGTGTGCACTTGCAGGCCAGAAAGCCAATCATATCCTGGGCTGCATCAAAAGGAGCGTGACCAGCAAGTCGAAGGAGTTGATCCTGCCCCTCTACTCTGCTCTCATGAGACCTCACCTGGAGTATTGTGTACAGTTCTGGTGTCCTCAACATGAAAAGGACATGGAGCTGTTGGAACAAGTCCAGAGGAGGCCCACGAGGAAGGGACTCTTCATTAGGGACTGTAGTGATAGGACAAGGGGTGATGCGTTAGAACTTAAATAGAGGTTTAGATTGGATATAAGGAGGAAGTTCTTTAGTGTGAGGGTGGTGAGGCACTGTAATGGGTTGCCCAGGGAGGTTGTGAATGTTCCATCCCTGGTGGTGTTCAAGGCCAGATTGGACAGAACCTTGGGTGCCATGGTTTAGTGTGAGGTGTCCCTGCTTATGGCAGGGGGGTTTGGAACTAGATGATCTTAAGGTCCTTTCCAACCCTAACTGTTCTGTGATTCTATATCCAACAAGGATTTCTAAGAATGGTTCTTGTCAAACCTGTTAAATTTCTGCCTTTGTCTGGTTAAGTAGCCTACTGAGGCAGAAAAGGGCGATATAACTAATGTGATATAATATCAACCCCAGTGACATTTCTGTCACTTCTCCATGGCATTCACATAAGGAAACTAATGAAGTACAGTGCTAATATGGTGTGAGAAGACAGGTGTTCAGTGGTTGAAAACTTGCTCTCAGAGAGCACCCATCAGATCTTTGCTGTCAAATTTCAACTGAAGTTTAATCATGCTCTGTTCTGGACCTGGCTCTGTTCAGCATTTCTTTTGACAGTCTGAAGCACCACAAGAAAGACTATGGTCATAATATTAGTAAATGGGAATGGCACAGATCAAGGTTGCAAGTACTGTGGACACAAGCATCAGAATTTGACACAGGCTTGAAAGATTAGAATCTGAAATAAGAACAGCTGAAATTCAGCAAAGTCTCCTCCTAAGGAAGGAGGAATTCAGCAGACAAGCACAAAATTGGGAGTTATTGTCTAGGCAGGATCACAGCAGAAGAGGGACAATTTTCTGACTGGACCATCCAGTATGCTTTAAGATAGCAGTTTTGTCTCCTAACAACTAAATACGAAGACAGTGAAGCACTGGAACAGATTGCCTGTGATGATAATGAAATCTCCCCTTTTGGAAAATCTTGAAGAAAAGTGAGACAAACATCTTTTGAAGATTTCTAGGTATCCCCAGAATTGGAAAAACGTGAAACTCTTGGGTTGAGAGAGGAACAGTTTAGTAATTGGAATAAATTCAGTACCCACTAAACAATGCCCAGCAAGTCCCAGAGCAGTGATCGGTGGCCCCTGGCCAAATACCCCCAGTTTTTATACTGCTTATGACATTCTGTGTGGTATGGAATGGTGGTATGGAATATGGTGGTATGTGGTATGGTTCTGTGGTATGGAATATCCTTTGGATAGTTGGGATCAGCTGTCCTGGAACAGTCAGGTTAAACATCCTAACTTCTTATGCACCAGCTCACAGGCAGAGCATGGGAAACTGAAAAGTCCTTGACTTAGGGTAAGCACTACTTAGCAACAACTAAAACACTGGTGTGTTAACAACATTATTCTCATACTAAATCCAAAACACAGCACTGCACCAGCTACTAAGGAAACAAATTAACTCTATCAGAACCAAAACCAGGATGATCATTCACAAGATAGATAGTCTGTCTCCATTCCCTTTCAATTCTGGTGTCCTGTGATCTACACTGCAGAGCTCAAGCTAGGTATATGTCAATAATCAGATACTTTTGAGGAGAAGATGAGCTTTGGTCTGACAATTAAACTATCTTTATGCAGGCAGCAGTAGCGATTGTTCCACTTTCTGAAGTAGTGGTGAAGTCCCAGCTGGAGTCCTTTGTCTCAGCTGAGAGCAGTAAGTAGACACAGTTGACAAGAAAGCACAGAAAAGCAACAAACATGATAAGAGGTGTAGAAAATGTGAGTCATAAAAAGGAAGGTGAAAGCACTGGATTGAAAAGAGAAGACTGAGAAAGGGCAAAGCAGTTTGGAAGGGATTAGTGCAGACAGGGCAAAACCTGGGGCTTGTTTTGCATGTCCATTCAGGGAAGGGCAAGAAAGAATTAGTTTCACCGTCACCTAAAAGATTTAGGAATGATATTAATTAAGTCTGTCTATCTGAAAATGTGACAAAGCATTAGGACATTCTACCCAGGGATATTGATTTCCTGAAGTGAAAAAGATAAAGGTGTCAGGGATGGTGTCCAGATACTTCTAGCCTTCTTCAGTGCAGAACGTTTGAGATGATCTCTTGAGACTCCTCCCAGCCTGCCAGATCTGTGAATTTATCTTTGGCAAGCATTTGTTTTGGCATTTAGATAAAGTGTGGGAAAACGGAGCCTAATGAATATATCTGGAGAACTCACTGACTTTGATAATGAGTGCAAGCCCTTTAAGAAAAAAATAAAACAACTATGTTGCAATGTGCCACTGACAGGATGATTTACAAACATCGTATGTTGTTTTTGCAACTTACACCCTTCCAGACTCACAAAACTTACAAGGGCCAGGCCATCATGTAACTTTTAGCTTTTGTGTCCTGCTCCTGTTTATGCTTTGATACATGTTTTGAATTTTAGGGAACATCTCTTGGGAAGCTCTGCATTGGTAAAAATATGCCTTGCTTTCAGAAACAGAACATGAATCATGCAAGAGTTGCTTTTGGTCTGCCAGTATGGTAAAAAAAAAAAAAAAAGTCTCTTGGAAGCTCATTCCATTGACATAGTTAAATACATTTCTGGAAATTCTCATCCTGCAGATTTATCAACTGGTAAGGACTAGGACTGCTGCCAGAACATGCCTTACCGTCAAAAGTCTTCTCATCCTCCATCAGCATCTGCTTAATTGAGGCTGTAGAAAAACTGTCTGCTGCTTTCCCTCTGTTCAGTGGTGAAAAGAAACAGCCTTTTCATTTGATAAGATGGAAAAAGTTGAAATATTTGACTGTTAGGTGGAAGATCATCCAGTGAATGTGAACCAAATAATGTCACTGTTTCACGTGCTTCTACATTGAAATCCAAGCGCAGCAGGTGCATGCTGTGCTCTTTCAAAAGACAAAGAAATTTCCCCCTTTTCTAGTTAGCTGTATTACTGTTTAGTTTCTGAGATGCAAACCTGTTAGTGACTTTTTGTTTTACCATAATACCTGCAAAGATAATTTTTTCTGGAGGAAAACTGATTTCACAATGAATTAATGGACCTACCTGTTGGCAGGCAGAAATAGGGAGCCTCACCTTCCTTTCTCTTAGCATAGGATTTGTGGAAAAAACAGCCCTTACTGTTGTGCAGTTGCATTGATGTTAAAAGAGACATTATGGCTCTGGGATACATATCATGGGTGCTGTTAACTGTGCACTTAAATTATAAAAAGGCAAAAAATGTATTAACAAACATGTTAGGCAGAATATCCACCTTTTCTAAGATAAAGAAGGATCTTAGAGCTAGGAATTCTTTCATTAATTTGCCTTACAACCACACATTTCAAAGTAGGCACCCAGCATCTGCTGGATTATTTTATCACCTCTGGAGACACTGCAGTGGGATGCAGTGACCTAAGAGCAGACTTCTGAGAGAGAACAAATGGTTTTGCTTCCAGTCCTGCCAGGTCATTTTCTGCCTTGTGCTTTCCACCCTCAGAGGAGGACTGCTGAGCCAGCCCACACCTGCCAAACATGGTTGAGGAGGCCAGAAACGAGATGTGGTAGGAGAGCTACTAGGACATCATGAAGGCAGCAGCAGTGGTGGGTCACCTAGGAAAGCCTTGGTGGGTAGGGACATGGATATGTACATGGTAACCCTTGTCATGCCTCCTCATGTCACTGGACAAGGCTATCCTGAGCCCTTCTGACCCAGTAAGGTGGAATAGCTGCATCAGCTACCAAAACAACTTCAACACAGCAAGCCCTGCGCCATGTCCTGCTTGCTCCTGCTCACTCTGTGCACAGACTGTGGATCAAAACCTAAGCAATTTAATGTTTGTTCCAATGAAAATCCTGAAGGGGTTTCTTCCTCAAGGTCTGTTTTTCAATATTATATTTCCTTGGGTGGTATTCATCAAAATGCTGTTTTTCTCTTGAAATGTATTTAGCAGATCCAAACCTTTGGGGTAAAGGTTGGACTTAAAAATCTTAAAGGTCTTTTCTAACATGGTTGATGCTTTCAGCCATGTTTTCCTTCCCAATTCCCCTCTTTGTCATCTGCACCCTAGGACAAAATAACCGGAGGGCTGGAGCCTTTGGGGGCACATGTTCACTGCTCTCAGGAAGCAGGGGGTATTATGCACCATCATGTATGTATTCTTAGTGTGGCTGTTTAACTCCCATTATTCATAGGGTTGCACAGTGCTACTCAAGGCTCTGAGGTCTGCGAGACCTGGTTTGAAATGAATATTTCTGAAGATGAAACATTAAGCAGTGGGAGGCAGACGAGAGAAGCACAGCTCTGATGAGAAGATGGAGGGCTTGGGTAAGCCAGGTGTGACTGAACACTTTTACTTATAGGAGAAGCCTCACACTCTTATCACATAATCTTTTTGAATCCCAGCTGAAGTAACATCATCCCTTCTATCTAAATTACCTGCCATTTCAACTGTAAATGAAGTTTGGGTGGGTGTTTATGCATTAACTACAAAGGATTTGCCACTATAAGTAACCTCATACAACAGCAATACTGAATCTTCTGAGTGGAGCCATAGCTGCTGTTTTAAAAGCCATGTGTCAGCGTAGTTTATAAGGATTTCCTACCCAGGATAAACTTTTTACTCTTAAATTCATCTATATTAGGGTTGCTAGATAACTGCCTCTACACCTAACCAATACCAGTATTCTCAAGCAACTTTTAAGTTTAGGCAGTATCTTAGTTTTCAGCCGTAAACTATGATTGTATTCAGTGCTAGCTATGTAAGTGGTCAAAAGACATTGTTTTGGAAAGCTGCATGAACCTCTTTTTGATAGAAATGGGAACTTTTGACTGAATTGTATGACTCTGCAATATCCAATTGCAAACTGGAATGAAAGCCCAGTGTTTCTTGTGGTTCCATTATCAGCTGGGTTAACAGTTGTTACAAAAGAAACCAAAACTTATACATGGAAATCATTACAGTTTTCTTTTTTGCCTTAACATTTGGTAAGTATTTCTCTAAGTTGTTACATCTACTGAAATTCATTTAAATTCTGATTCAGACATAGTTGCAAGCTGTGTGAGTTGGTTTAAAGAAAGGCTTAGAAAGATGGTGGAAGTGGGGCCAAATACGTGCCACTCTGTAACTAATATTCCTCCTTTATTCTTATTCTCAAGGTGGGAAACACTGGGGAAAATAAATACATTAGTAGTGTAGGTGTGAACAGTGTCAAGAGCAGCCCTTGCTTAGGTCCTCTGGACACCCCTGGGAAGCATTCCAAACGAAAGGGAAACACAAATGGTTGACAAGGTTCAAATGGCATCTCCAAAAGAAGGCAAACTCACCTGTCAAATAGGGAAGTGCTTGCTGGTTTCAGCTTAGTCCATAGCTGAGCATGATGGTTGTGTTCTGGCAATCTCTCTGGAAGAGCTTGATGTTGTTTCAGGCTGGTGCCGCATGGTTCTTGGTGTGAACCATGTGGCTGTCAAATCTGAGGCAGAGTTTTAGCAGTGTCTTATGCTGCATCTACTGCCGTGAGTCCCTCAGAGTAGAATAGGTCCTGTGTGCTCCTGAGCAGGTACTACTGCTGTGCCAAGGCAATCACAGTGCCCTGCAGAGGCTTGCATGTTCTCCTGATTATCCAGCACACTTAAACTTGAGTTATAAGGGTGACCCCAGACAGTTGGCTGAAAAAATATATTTGACATCATTGAAAATGTATGCTGCTGCTGAAGCATGGATTTTAATTTGAGGAAAATGTCGGCCATAATTTAGCATACATTAAAAAATATATCTTTATATTTCCATATGGGTCAGGTAGATCGGNGTTGGCTGAAAAAATATATTTGACATCATTGAAAATGTATGCTGCTGCTGAAGCATGGATTTTAATTTGAGGAAAATGTCGGCCATAATTTAGCATACATTAAAAAATATATCTTTATATTTCCATATGGGTCAGGTTAAGGAAAATATTTTTATTTAAAAAAAAAAGGAAAAAAAAGAAAACCTTATTATATGAAGTCTCAATAAAACAGCCTGGAAAAGTTTAGCCAATTTACAGGCTATACATCTTAATCTCCCCAAATTACAGGAACGATAGAAAAACTAGTGGTTGAGAGGGAAAGCAGGACCAGCAGAACCTGGCTGGGGGCCAAACAATGGATCAAGTAGCCTGTGCTTTCACTTGGCTGCTACCCCTTGTTATTTAACGAAAGAAAGGATTTTCAAAGAGAGGCCTGGAAATGGCAAAGCTTGGAAGGTACTTCCTTCTCTAGATGCAAACTAAGCCCAAAGGTTGGTTATTTTAGCATGGCTTCTTGCCCCAGCTCTCTAATGTCCAGAAGAGATTTTTGAGAATCCCTGAGAGAAAATGAAGTATCTTCAATTCTATTCTAGGATAAAATTGGAGGGAAGAGAAAAGGGGGAGGTAGCCTAGTATGTGATGAGAACTGGACCCATGCATTGGTAATAAGCCAGAGAATCTCTTTCTTACAGCTGAAGGGGAGAAGGTAATAACTGCACTTTTTTTCTGCTTGGATGACTGGCTGTGTTTTTTCTTCTGTAGCTGTTAGCAGGCAGGTGTTTTAAACACTCACTGTACCATCCTGAACAGTGTCTGCCAGGGGTGGAATGGATAGAGATTCTGAGGGCCTATAGGGCTGCTGGGGAGGGACTCTTCATTATGGACTGTAGTGACAGGACAAGGGGTAATGGGTTCAAACTGAAACAGGGGAGGTTTAGATTGGATATAAGGAAGAAATTCTTTACTGTGAGGGTGGTGAGGCACTGGAATGGGTTGCCCAAGGAAGTTGTATGTGCTCCATCCCTGGCAGTGTTCAAGGCCAGGTTGGACNAGGCCAGGGTAAGCCTTGGGTGGCATGGTTTAGTGTGGGGTGTCCCTGCTTATGGCAGGGGGGTTGGAACTAGATGATCTTAAGGTCCTTTCCAACCCTAATGATTCTATGATTTTCCAGCTCAGTGGAAGAGATGAAGCTGGTGGGAGAAGGAGTGCAGGGCTCTGGTTGTGTGAAAGAGAAACATCAAGGAACTTCTGCCCTTTGAGAACAAAAATGTAAGCTTTCAGCCCCATCCTGGGTTTGCCCTGCATGAAGAGCCATGGAATCAGGAGTATTTGCAGTGTTACTTGATGCTTGGTTTTATCTGACAGCCTGGGATCACAATACAAGATTTGCCTATCAGTCAGACTTAAATATTTAGGGGATAAGGCTTTGATTCAAGAAACCATTTCAACAAGAAGTCATGTCTTTACCAGAAAAATACTTCCAGGGCTATGCTGAATGTGTCATAAATCCCTTTCTTTGATATTGTAAAATTTCTGTCAAGGCAGGCAGACTTCTAAATGTCTTTAATTGCACTAGCTTATGTAGTTCAAACAATGGAATCAGAAAAAATGCAATTAGAAGGGGAATTAAAAGCATATGGCACTTATCAGAATTATTTTAAGTATATTCAAATGTGGAAATCTGTGTCATAATCCTTAATCAACCACTGTGAATTTGAAATACCCATCAAATGCTGGTGGGTGTTTTGTCTTAGTGAACATTGCAAAACTCTGCCCTCTTAATGGCATGGTCTGGTCTACAGTCACAGCGCCTTTACTCTACACACTTCTAACAAATTGCTTTACCAGAGGTTGGGTTTTTCCCTCTTCATTTTTTCAGTAAGCTTCTTCTGTAGTTTGGGAACTTCGAGTCTTCCTACCTTTATACTCCAATCTGATTGGACACAGCTATATGTAAGTGAAGGATGAGGTCATCCTTCCCTTTGATAGAGGAACTGCCTGGTACATAAAGCCAGAAAAAAAGAAATATATGCCTTTGAGTATGATTATGTATTGGAACAGAGCAACATGCGACACAGCAAATTCTCTTCTGGAAGATTTTATATCAAGATTAGATCTCTTCATGGAAATAGTCTTTAACCAAAAAGTACAACATTGAAGGAAACTGGATGGAGTTTTGTTGCTTCTGTAATGGAGAGGGACAGATAAGATGATACTAATGGCCTTTTCCAGATTAAAATTGCTGAGTGCTTTATTGAATGAGAAAGAGAGTGAATTTTAAGTACTCAATTATTTTAAATGGAAACTCCTGTGCATAATGTGGTGCTGTATTTTCTCCTGCAGTACCTGATGAAATTGTTCCTTGCCAAAGATAAATAAGGAAGCATGTTGATTTTCCACAGGCTCTGTAAAATGAGTAATGCACCACTCAAAAGGGTCCTTTTTTTTGTTTATTTCTGGCACAGAAATGATGAGGACCTCTTAAGGTGTTTTTAGAAAAATCACATTTTTGTAACGTATGCATTGTTTTCTGAGAGTAGAATTTAAGGGCATATAGTAATTACTCTGTATATATGCATGTCACTGACATTTTGAAATCCTACCTGTTGCTATAGGAGAAGAGGTAAGTAGCATAATATTAATCTCATATTTCAGCAAAGTAAACATTTAAAAGCCTATGGAGGATGTATGGCCCAGTCACAGATAGAGTTCTAACACAATTCAAAGAATCATTTCATATTGCTAGCTACACCTTTGAATCAGCCTGAGTAGTATTTAATACTACAGCCTGCTGCTGGGGGAGTGAGCAAAGTCTGAGAGGTGTATTGAAGTGTTATGCCACTCAAAATGCAAAGTGCCTTGAGGGTCCTGATAGCTGCTTGTCACTGGGGGATGAACATGCCAGGTCAGGGGATGAGCATGCCATACCTTCTCTCTCCTCACCATCAGTGTCCCTGTGGCTATGCTCTGACCAGAATTACAAAAACACATTTCCACTTACCCTCTCTTCCCAGTAGGATTAACTGCTACACAGGGGTCTCAGCTGACTGTAAGCAGTTCTCTGGATAATCTACAAAGTTGAGTTAAAAAAGAAGTAATAGCATATAGACCAGCTACTGCAGTGCTTAAATGTACCACAGGCAACTATGGCCTCCAGCCCTTCCTCACGAGATCCAGAGGCATCTCCCTCCAGCCCGAGGTCCTCTCTGCGAAATCTTGTCTGCGCTGCAGAAGGCAGGTGCAGAAGGGACTGACTCTTGGGTATGGTTCAAATGCTGTCTGCAGATCTGTTGTCAGGCACTTGCACACACCACAAATTGCATCACTTCCCCCATACCAGAAAATATTTAGCATAGAGCAATCCCTCATCAGAGAACTCAAGTTTATGAGACCACCTAGTGTAATAGGGGCAGGGGTACATGCAAGAAGGAGACTGAATTGTCAGAAAGAAGGAGAATTTGTTTACTGTAATAGTTTAATTGTGCAAAGCAGAATTATAGAATGGTTTGGGAGGTACCTTTAAAGGTCATCTAGTTCAGCCCACCTTGGGGAGCAGGTACACCTTCAACCAGAGCAGGTTGCTCAAAGCACTGTCCAACCTGACCTTCAGTGTTCCCAGGGATGGGACTTCCCACCTGTTCCAGTGTTTCACTGCCCCCATTATAAAAAATTTCTTCCTTATATTTAGTCTAAAGCTACCTTTTTTAGTTTAAAACCATTGCCTCTCATTCAATTGCAACAGGCCCTGCTAAAAAGTCTGTCCTTGTCTTTCTTGTAGGCCATCTTTGGGTACTGGAAGGCTGCTCTAAGGTCTCTCCAAAGCCTTCTGTTCTCCAGAACCTGGAGAACCCCAAATCTCTCAGCCTGTCTTCACAGGAGTGGTGCTCCTGCCCTCTCATCATTTCTGTGGCCCACCTCTGGACCTGCTCCAACAAGTTCACATCCCTCTTGTGTTGGGGGTCCCAGGGCTGGACACAGTACTTCTTTGCAGGTAACTCCTCTGGCACCCCGGTCTTTAGCTGCTCCTGCAGATTCTCTGGCAAATTTTCTGCTCTTGATGTATAAAAAAAAAAAAAAAAAAAAAAAAAAAAAAATTTTTTTTTATTTTATTTTAA
>NDXB01022258.1:21425-35754 GCA_002631895.1 Agapornis roseicollis
GGGGGGGGGGGGGGGGGAGGGCAATGAAATGTCAGTCAGTGAAGCATCAGTGATATTCCATCCTTTGCTGGCACAACCTAGAGAAATTTGTCCTAATTGCAAGAACACGAGTGGTAGGGCAGGAAGAGGATCCCTGATCATTATGATTTCCTTGGGTATCTTATAACATGTCATTTTTCAGTAGCACATAGAATAATACAAAAATGTTAAAAACAACTTCAAATTTGTGTTCACAGACAAACATTGGATGTGTATGTGATGTCTGTATACATATTCATATGCACAGATCTATAGGAGGAGATTTTGATATTTAGGGATAAAGCTGCAAAACATGTAGGAGTTAACTAATACTTCATGCACTACTTCATCTGTCAACCCTGACTTACCTATTGCTTTCTGGATCAAATCTAGGAATAACTGTGTGTAATACTTGACAAGAAGAGCCTTTACTGTGAACAGAAATGTGTCACTTGGGAATACAGACAGCACTTGACTAGCTATGTTCAGACATGCCTATTCCTGATTCAGGTAGTGGATGATGGAAATGGTTAACAGCCCTTGGCCAGTGGTGACAACACCACAGCAGCTTCTTTCAGGAGCGGCAGGACCACCTATATTTATACAGTGCTGTTAATATGGCTTTCTCTGCCACTCCAGCAAAGGAGTTTCCAGAAGAGGAATGAAGGGATTCAGTCAATGCTGAGGGAAAGCTGAGTAAATGGAAGACTTGGATGCAGTCTTCCCTGGTGTTGGGAATGTTAGGTCTGGGATTTTGATTCAAGTTTGTGTCACTGCAAAGTGTTTTACAGCATAGTGTGCATGTGCCAATAAACAAAGCTTGCTACAACAGCACCAGCTGACACTACCATTCTCTAAAGTCTATATTGTATTCAACTGATTTAGTCACTTGCTTAGGTCATTAATTTCTCCAGTAAGTTGGGGGCTGATAGGGAGCATGATGAGATGGCTGATCCATGGCTCCCCAACAGAGGCAGTTCAGAACATACATAACTTGGAGCAGATGGTGTTGCACTAGCACATCAGATTGTGGCCATACATAAGTGCTGAATCAGGGCCATGAAGAAGGCTAAGTCTAATGCACTGTACTTAAAATGCTTCTCGAAATGTTTTGGAAGCCTCACATGAAGTGAGATTGTGTTCCTATTAAATGAGTTCAAAATAGGTCAAGGCAGGCTTATTTTTTTATTGTGAATAAGCCAGAGGTACTTTACTGCTTGCCTGACATTTAAGAAGACCAGAAATGCCACCTGGAAAATAGCATGCCTAAAATCACAGGGGGTGTGGGACATGAGGGGTGCAAGGCTTCACAAGCATATTTAAGGGCAATATTAACTCACTGTCACCCTATAACACACTGCACACACAGCATCTATCCTGGCTTCCTGGGAGGAAACTATAAGCTCACAGAAATGTGGACCTTCACAAGCAAAAATAAGTAATTATAAGGGAGGAAAATAAAATGAGGAGGGGTTTGAGGAGGGGGATGAAGATCAAAAGTATTTTCTTACTCTTTCCATTCTTTTCCAGATCCCTTTGGCAAGGAATTCCTTTCCCCAGACTTTGACAATAGATGTTATAAAGCTCATGGCTAGCATGTTTCTTGTCTCCTCTGGTAGCTCCTGATTATAGATTCTCTTCACACAGCAGCTCTATTTTTTTTTCTGGAGAGAGCATTGCTTACACAAGCAGCATGAAGGGGTCATGAGCAGCAGAGCTAACTGCAAGTCCAGTGGGTTTTGGAAGGATACCTGTGCCAGATCCTTATGCCAGAGAGCCTTTGAGGGAGCACAGGGAGGTGCCTGGGGTTTGGGCACCACTGGATATTGGCAGACACAGAGAGCACTTGTCAAGACACCCACTGGTAGAAATATATTGAAGCCAGGCAAAAAAGGGAAGCAAGGAAAAGCTTTGCAGAATGAATGTAGGAAAGGCCAGAGGGGGAGCATTCATGATTCTCTATCAAGAGATCAAGGTGGTAAATCCAGCTGCCTTAGCTTAAACTCAGTTTAAAGGTAGAAGGGATGATAAGTCAAGGAGGCAAGGGGCAGAAAGAGTAGATTAACAAGCAATTGTGTGATGTCAGCAGTATTTTACTCTGTCATCTATCAGCGAGTTTCCTCTTTCTATCTTCCATATTCTGACACTCAGAATGATTTTGCTTTAATGGCATACCACAGCTTAGAATAATTATTTGCTTTGTCAGTGTGGTTGGAGACCATTTAGAAATATTGAAGTCTGTATTTCTTGTGAGTGTGTAAAGAGCTGTAACTCATCAGGATATGGTCCCAGGAGGTGTGGGACAAGCACATAATTCACTGCTGAAAAGCACATGGTACCAGACTAGTCCTCCATGTATACATCCACCCTGGTTCTTAGATGACACACATCAGCCTTAGGTAGAGAGAAGTTTCTAAAGGATGATTTGGTGACCTCAGTAACAAAACATTGCACACAATGTTCACCTTTTGTTTTCTATTAACTGTTCTTTGTTTATTTACTTTAATTAGCTACCAAATATAGCTATTCGTTTCTGGTGTCTGTTACATGAGTATTTAGGTCAAGCCAGCCTACCCTTAGGAGAGACAAGAAGAACTGTATCTATCTGAATGTCTGTGCCTGTGGCGTGAATCTGAGAACTCCCTGAAGTCTTTCAAATGCGATTACTTATCTCTCTGCTCAGCACCTGAAGCTATTTTTAATGTTGATATGCCAAAGTAGGTACCAACAAACCTATGTGATAAGTAAACATAGCAGTTATGTATGGGCACAATCTTGGGAGTGACGTGAGTCTGCAAAACCCCTGTCCCACTGCCTCGCCAAAAAGACGTTAATGAAAACATGATTAATGAGAAATGTCTGGTCAGCTTAAACATTAACACAGACTGAACTATTCAACCTTCTTAATAAAGGCAAACTCACAGGCAGCTCTTGTGGGGTGACATTTTCCTTGGGTGACATCACTCTACAATAACTTCTTGAAAATACCATGATGAAACAAGTATTTTGACCTTTCCAGACACCTGAGAGTCAGCCTAGACTGCTTTTTTCCTACCTCCAAGTAGAGACAGTTACAGAGCTAGTTTTCTGAAAGCTGTAGCAGAGGCACTAATACAAAGAGCAGTTGAAGCACGTTGTTGACATATTCTGTCTCCCTCAACCTTTCAGTCAATTCACACTTTTTTCCCCCACCCAACCTATTCCCATTTCACAAGGTTTATTTATTGTGTATCTCAATCACTTGCAGTATTAAAGCATGCAAGTTTTAAAAATCAGGTTAAGTTGTGTTTTAGTTTTCACAGTGTCATTTTGTTGTCTGCAAGCTGGCAGCACCTCCCTAACTGAGGCAGAGGAGGAAATCAGCATCAGGCAGGCAGATCCCTAAAAATACAGGTTTCATACTTTAGTCTAATGTCCAAAACACACTGCAGCTTTGGTAGTCCATGCACATCTACCACCAGTGGCAAGGGGATACCCCTTCCTCATGAAACTGCTGTTGAACTACAGTAGCCCTAGTCCTTCCCTGATCCTTTTAACCTGTCACACTGCAGGGACTGCTGGCATGTGGTGGAAACTCAGACCTTGTCTGCATTGGGGAGCTCAACTGATTTGTTGCTTGATTGACTTGCTCCATTCTTCATCCTGACATACTCATTTGCTAATCTCCCTGGTAACAAAGGACAGTTTTGTCCAAAGCCGAAGTCCTTTAATCTTGTGGCCACCATGAAATGAAGTGGTAACACGGTTCATTGGGTAATCTGCTTAAAACTGTAATGAAGGACACGGGGGAAATCCCTTCCTACTGATCTGAGGGAAAACACTGGGTTTGGATGGACAAAGAGTAACACCTGTCCCTCCAGATGGGGTACTAGTGCCAGAGGAATGCTTGCACTCTTCTTCATTGTGGATAATGAGAGCAGTTTGTTTTGAGGCCTATCTTTCTAGCAATTACTTCAAAAACTAAATCAATTTACAAATTATCAAAAGAAGGTGCCAAAAGTGTATCTCTTTCATCAGGTAAACAGTGTACATCTGCTGAATACAGTTAAACTATAGAACTGTACAGGAGCTGTGGTACCCTTTGGGTACACATTGTTTGCTGCCCAGTTCCGTAACATTTAATTGCATTTATTTTGACTTGCCAGAGAATCTTGAGTTCAAGTCAACAGGACAGTCTTCTGTATGAAAAACTCATTTCAGAGAAAAAGCAGGTAAAAGCATGGCAAAGCAAACAGCAGAAATAGACACAGCCATACATGGCTGTTCCATCTCAGCCACAGAAAATAATTCTGTTACTATATTCCAGTTCAGAATGAATATGTCTCCTGTCACAAGATGCTAAGCAGGTATTTCACTTATCAGGACACACAATTCAACTAAATGGGTCATTCAAGAGTTTGATTATCAGCAAGGGACTACTACTTGCCCATTTTCTTGCTGCAGTACTCTTTTTCTGTCCTTCCCATCCTTTCTTTAGCAATCCTTTCTTTATACATCCCAAGTTCCTATCTATCCCCAAAGTTTATTATGTAATCTGTTCAATTAATTTTGACTGAGAGGATTTGAGATTTGAACTTAAGCTACTCATTTTCTAGCCCTAACTTTAGGGTTAGACTGCTCTGGAGTGGTGAACCTTCACATCCCATTTCTTGATGGAGCACTTTTACTTCATGTACTTATTTGTGCAAGGACTGGAAGCTGTGTCTTTCCTCCTTCCCTTGGATATACTGACTCATACTAGTGTATGAGCCACTTCTACGTGTTCTCAATCTGTCTTTCTGAATTAGGGACAATTTGATTCTAGGCGAGGTAGAACATCTTTGAGAGAAAAGGCTGGCATGGGACCTCAAGAATGTTATTCAGAGTGGTATGTAGAGCATGCCCTGAAAATTGTAAGCAAAAGTGACCACAGTCTAAATGCAGTTTCTACAGTAGCCTTTTTTTCCTTCAAATTGCTGTTCTTCTAGACTAAAAGGCTGACCTGATGATGTGCTCTCAGAGGACAGACCTGAAGATTTTGAAAGAGGAATCCAGCTCCTGGGAACAATCCAGAGTGGTCAAAATGAGGAATGGTGCTTTGTTGTAATCAATTTTGACACACTGCTCCCCTCAGCATAGGTTTACAGAGGGTTAAAATACCAGAACAATGCATTTCCGGCAAGTCCAACAGCTGGCTCTATTGTGTCTGGTATAGAAGTTCCTGAGTACGTCAGGATTATGAATCATACAAGAGAATTAAAAGTTCTGCAGTGCAGTGTCTCCTTGCAAGCACTCCAGCACAGTCCTGCACTCCCATATCTGGGAAAGGACATTCCCTTGACCTCACTGAGGTATTGTAATAAATCTCTGCAACAGTCTGTTAATGCCAAAGAGGTCAGGTTTTGTGCGTAGGTTAGATCGGAAGTACCATGACAAGGACTAAATGGAGGATGAAAATGAAAGGGGCTGCTAGGTGAGCCAGACCAATTGCACACCACCACATTTAGTTCAGAAGCATCCAGTCACACAACCCCAAAACACTGATACCACAGAACAACAGCATCTCACACCACAAGGTTATAGCAGTGAAGACCAAGAGCCACAAATACTAAAGTACCTTAGGAAGCAAGCACAGGTGATCAAGGATGCTGTAAGGTACCCTTTCCCTATAGCAGTAAGAAATTTGTTAGGTTAAGTGCCTGGTAAGAAATAGGTTTAACGATCCCTGTCACTAAGAGTGGGGATGTGTCTTTCTGAACTTAAATTTCAGGCTCAGTTTAATGCTGAACCTGCAGGTCAGACATCCCAGTGCACCCAAGTGAGAGTTTCCAAAGCAAGCAGCAACTTTCATGTACCACACCCCGCTCTAGATGTGTTCACAGTTGGGTTGAAAAAACATCACACTTTGAAAAGCTATACATCATAACATGACCTGCTCTGAAGACAGATAAGTCTGGAAACGTACAGCTGACTGCTGAAGTTCAGTTGCCACACCTCAGTGTCAGATGTTATCGACAGAAAGGAACCACAAGTTCCCCTTACAAGGCAGACTATGACCTGTTTGCACTTTATCTTCATTATTTGAGAAGTTATGTTATTGCAGCTTTATGCTGGCAGCGATCAAGCATTAAGAGCTGTGCAGAGTGTTAGCATAATCTTTCTTACTGTGGTAAATACTATCACTTAATTACCCTAAATGACCAGATTAATTTCTGATGCTGCTCCATAGGATTCTTTCAGAAATAGCTTCCACGGAATGTATGTTTTTCTTACATTTTAGCCTGCCAATCTACAGTCTATTCCAAAGCCCATCAATGTCAGGTCTTCAGATGAGGTCAGCATCCACCATGGCACAACACACAATTAACTATAACCTAGTCAGAAATACCAAGTAACACAGTTGTGGAATATTCATCTACAGATGCCGGGTGATTTTCTTTACTCATAAATACCAGCTCATGACACAGATTTGGTAAATATTGATCCCTTGCTTCCCAGCTACACCTAAAGTTAAACCACTGCCTTTTAGCATACCTCATCACCTGAACTCCTGCTCCTGTTTGAGAGGCTGGCAGGGATTAATTACTTTTAATTGATCAATTAAGGACCAGGTGTAAAGCACCACAAAGGTGACGGTGGCTGTACGCTCATTTACTTGCAGCTACTGCAAAATACCTGCAAAGGAAGCAAGATAGGGAAGCAAACTAATGCGATGAGTAGAACTACACTTTGCATGCTTGAGCACACCAAAACAAGTTAAAGCTGCTCATTCTGTCTCATTGAAGGATTGCACTCCCTCTAAGCTCACCAGGAGCTTCCTTCACAGTTTACTGCAGTCATGTGAAGGATTCCCCTTGTCATTGGTCAGCATAAGCAAAAGCAGATCCCACTCTGCACTCCTTGTACATCTGTCTGACACACTGAAAGTCTCAGGACTTCTGTAGTACATAAGAATTTCAGCTCTTCTTTGTTAATAGTGACTACTAAAGCAGAGTGTTTTGAACTTTTGGATGGCTAAAGCAAACTGGAAACAGATCAGCTGTAGGTATCTTTTCATAGCTGGCTCCCACAGTACAAATTAGAACCATGTAATTTTAAACAGTTGTATAATTTTACATTCAAATTCAGTGACTTTTGGGAAAGGAGGACCATGTTGTACAGCCTTTAGGAATGCAGTGTAGGTGCGACTCAGCTTCTGCATTCATGATGCTGACGGCATGTCCACACTGCAGCCCCAGCCCTGGCTGTGATTCTATAAGGAGAGCCATGTAGCAGGAGCCCCACGAGAGAAGGAGGTACAATATCACTAGGTCTGATGCTAGGTGGACATTATATACTCACTCACTGCCCTTGAAGTTACCTAAAATGTTTTTTTCTTCTCCACTGCAGTGTTTCCCTTCCATCATTTTACACTGTGTGCCTCTTTCTTTGCAAAACACACAGCAAATGTTCAGGGAAGCACATGTCCTGCTTCATGGCACCTAGGATAGGCAGGATGCTTCCTTAACTATAGACACACTAACCTAGTTCCACTGAAATAAAGGGTCTGCCTCCTTCACATCAAATGCCAGTTGACAAGAGCTGGGTGATGCTGCTGACATTTTTACAGTAGAACTGTGATAAATTTCTGCACCCTCATTGCACTGCTGCACAAGAGAAAGCTTCCTGATAGCAGCTTATTGCAATTTCTAAAACACCACCAAGTGAAAACCTCCTTTGCCAAAGCTCTCCTTTTAATCCCAGGTTCATTAAGCACACAGAGTGCTTGCTGTCACATACAGAGAGATTTATCTAACTGCAGAATCTGAAAACTGCCCACTTATCAAAAGCAATACTTTCTTATGTTGAGTGTTTGATGATGTGAGTATCCAAAATAAGATGGCAGCTGGCTGTCACCAGAACCCACCCATTTTCTGTTACCTCTGGAAAGGAAGCAGGGAGAGAGTGGACCCTGACTTTTTTTTCCAGAAAGGTGTACATTATTTGGTTGTGTACAGTTGTATCCTGATTTTTTTCCTTTAACATCCCTCTTCTTCAGCGATGAGATAAAATTTGCCTTCCCCTGTTTGTCCCAACTGAAAGCATCAAGCAGACCGTTACTTCTTTCTCTTCCTCATTCTGCAGACACCTGGAGAAGACATCAGAGAGAGATCTGTGGAAGCCCCACTTCCACAATCTCTGTGCAAGAGCCCTCTTCTTTGGAGCTCTTTGCTTCAAAGGTATTATTGTCTTTATGAATGTGGCTTCTCCCCCTTGGACCATGACTCGGGAAAATGATTATGATTTTTCTCTAGCACTTGTGAAAAGTTATTGTGTAGTCAGTTGCTTCCCACACAGCCATAGAATGAAACATGTTGTTTCCTGAAAGAGGGCTTTGGTTTCATTCTTCTCTTTTAAAGTGGGCAGGGTGGAGAAAGGATGTTTTGCAACTAAATTGCACAGTCCCTACTCAGCTACAAATTCCACTTCACAAAATTAATTCATTTAGTCCTTCAGTGAAGTGTGTAATGTGAAAGAAGCTAAATCCAGGACCTTGATATCAAGTAAATATCAAGTTAAAATAGTCAGGGAAAGAGCTGTTTGTACCGTTGTGCTCTGCTACTTGAGTGTTAGGTATAAACAGAAAATCAGAAGAAACATGGTGGTGGTCTAAACTGTTATAAAATAGATGTAGCCCTTTTGTGCTCAGAACAGGAGCTGAATGTGCCTCGCTACTTGGCTATGCTGTTTGACTACAGCAGCAGCAAGGATATAAAATAACAGGTCTGCGTGTTTAGCTACCATGAAGAGGGAAGGTTTCCTACAAGGCTTTCCAAGAAACAAAAATAAACATAAAACCTGCATGTAAGTGTACACAAACAGCATGCAGTAATCTTGAAGCTATGCTTCTACAGAGCATGTACCTTAAAACAGACAAAAACTTCCTGAAAAGCATTTCCACTGTGGATATTGCTCATTGCAAGCACATACAACAGAGTGCCTGCCCTATCCCCAGCAGTGTTCAAGGCCAGGCTAGATAGAGCTTTGAGCAACCTGGTCTAGTGGAAGGTGTCTCTGTCCACGGCAGGGGCATTGAAACTGGATGAGATTTAAGGTCCCTTCCAACCTCAACCATTCTGTGATTCTATGACATATTTGAAGCATGTAAAAACATTGTTTTCTGTGCCCTTTGTTTCTAGAAGATAGTCCTAGAGATTAGCAGTAAAAAAGTCCTGTCAATGACCAATTTGTTGCTAAGTCAATAAAAGTAATTCAAACTTTCTGCCATAGAGTTAACAGAAAAGGCTAGAATAAAACTTTTGCTCTAGTCTCAGGTTTGGTGCCTGAAAATAGGGCTTTTATTATTCCTTATGTAAGACTACCTAACAGGCTACATAAAACACAATTACAAGTTCTTTCTATAGAAGAGTTTGCCTTTGTCTAATAGTGAGTCAGCATCATCTGACAGATCAATTTTCTCTGAGTGTAGGATGTGGATTTTGCATATCACGCTCTCCAAGGGCACCTGTTGGAAACTTGGGTCACTACAGAATGGAATTTCACACCGCACACAAAGTCAACTCAATGGCCTCCCACTGCAGAGACCCACATCACAAAATCTCATCAATAAGAATGAGGCTGATACCAGACACCTCAAGTTTTCTGTCCTCCAGATCTGCCTTTCCAGAAAAGGAATAACATTCCTTAATACTTTCTGGGTTCCTTCTGAAACTGTTAATGTGTCTGGTATCCATAGGATCATTCGGGTGAAGGGACCTCAGGAGGTGTCTAGTTCAACCTCCTGCTCCAAGGCAGGTCAGCTGTGTGGTCAGATGAGGTTGTTCAGAGCTTTGTCCAGCCAAGTCTTGAAAAACCTCCCACAATTTCCAGCTTCTCTAGGGACCATGGTTCCAAAACTTCATTGGCTTAATGTTGAAAAAGCTTTTCCTCATGACCAGTCTGAACCTCTGTTGTTTCAATTTATGCCCACCCTGCATCACTCTTCTGCCATGCACCACTGTCTTCCCCGTAATCTCCCCACAGGTATGGCTTCTGTTAGGGGGGCACCTAATCTTTGGGGATGCCCCCAAAGCCATCTCTTCTCCCAACCTAGCCCCCTCAGCCTCTCCTCATGAAGAACTTGTAGTTTATCAACATCTTTCTGATGCTGGGGTGCCCAAACTGTATAGTGTTCCAGATGCAGTCTAACACATGAAGTAATTGCTTTCCTCAATCTACTGGCTGAGTTCCTGCTAACACAGCCCAGGATGCTGTTGGCCTTTCTTATTGCCAGGGCCAGCTGCTGGCTCCCGTTCAGCTTGCTGCTTGCCAAGACCCCTAGGTCCACTTGAGCAGAGCTGCTCCCCGGCCAGGCAGTCTCTGGCCTGTTTTTCTGCAAACTTCCACAAACTTTTGATATCAATTCTGCCCAGATGGCCAGGACCCCTCCCCGTGCCACAGACAGCAGAAGCTCCTGGATCTCCAGTGATGACCTGCAGTAGTAAGCCAGGATTAACTTCACAAAGACAGGAAGCTAAAATGTTGTTAATGCCCTTTTCCCAGTATCTTTAAAAAGAAGTGTATGAATTCCTCCACATTCTTGTATCTGAAAACAAAAACAGCTGCTGCGAGGTGTTCCTTTCCTCTGAGCATGGTTGTTTACAGTAAAGAATACTAGGCTTTGATCACCCACTTGTATTTACTAAATTGATTCCAACATCTTTGCCAGTGGGCTGTATGGATTCTCAGCATGAGATGCTTTTGCTCATTTGAAGTGGTGGAGATTGTTTTTCAATGGATTTTTCCGTTATGCTCTGTGCTATCTTTCTCCAAAGCACAATTTGTTCCCTGGACAGTGCTCCTTGCCCAATGCAATATGCTGATCAGTTTTGTATCTTGCTCAATACTTTTGTTTTCTTTCCATGATGCATTACCTCCATTTATTCCCTTGTCTCAACCGAAGTTTCCTTTTACAGCTCTCCCGCATGTAACACCATGTAACACGATACATTTGGTAGTAACTGTTACATAGAGCTTTTTCTCCCTCACCCTCCCTCTCTTCAGTGTTAGAAGTTTGGAGACAGTCAAGACTCTTCATGGAAGGAGACCCCTCCCTCCTTAGCCTCCCTTTTTTTTGTACCGAAAGTTGGGATGCTAAATGGTATGGACAGAGCAATCCTGCATGCCCTACAACTCCTGCATGAATACCACCCCCACCCCCTCCAGGAGATCACTACCATTACACACACAGGTTTTAAACAGAGATGTTTAAAGCCCACAGCAGGGCTGGACAAATCAGCACATCTGTGACAGACAGGAAAGGAATCCCTAAGCCCATCTAAAGTTTTGTCTACTAAGACAGCTGGAGCAAACTGATGGATTTTCCTCTTTTTCACATCAGAGCCCACCAAGACACACAACCTTACTGACTGAGATGCAGACTTATAGCTGAACTTACAGACTGTGAAAGAGCAGGTAAAGATTTACAACAGCTAGGACAGCAACACAACACACAAGAGCTAGTGGGGTTGTGGACCTTGCAGTACTACTCACTCACCAAAACAGTATTTCTCAAGGGAAAAAAAAAAGAGCAATTCTGGCTTTCTTTATTGTGTTACTTGCTTTTAACTGTATCACAGACTGCATCTCTTAAATCAGCAACATTCACTAAACTAGATACAAGTACTGAAAACCCAAAGGTACTTACACCTCTGGTTAAGGTTTACTTCCAAATTTGATTAACTGATACAGATACACATTTAAAGTGGGGTAGCATGTTCAAACAAACAGCAACTGAAAGAAAAAGCTTCTGGAGTTAGGCAACAGCAGGCTGCAGAAATACAGTAGTTTTCAAGTAGGAAAATTAGGAAAATATGAAATTGAAAGAATTGTATTGCTCCTGAAGATGTACATCGTCTCCCACAGCAAGTTTCCAAGCTAGCAGGTTTGAGGTGATGCACATGTTGAGTTATGCCAGGGAATTTACTGAGAAGATCTACCCCCTTTTCCAGAAGTGTGAAAATCTCAAGACATCTCAAATTTAAAACACATAAAACTCCACAAGCAAAGCCCAAACATTTCTAAGTTTTCTAAGTTTGCTATTTTAAAAAGCAAGCAACAACAAAATCTGCCTCACTCCCATCTTGAGATGCTCTAGATGCAGTTTTTCCAGTTAAGAAAATACCCCAACCAAAACCAGGCCCCAGCACTGACTTCAAATGAAAATCTACCCCCTCAATACTCCCTTGCACATGGGCATATTTACATGGCTTAGTTATTCACCACTGCTATTACTCTTCTTAAGACTCTATTACAGAACTGGGGTTCTGCTGTAGCCTGTTCACTTCCCCAACTGTTTTTCCTCTTGTAGAATATAGATAGTACAAAAGCCTCACAAGAGCAGACTAAATTTATGACTATAGATATGCAAATTTGTCAGAATAATATTAAATATTTAATTAAGTATCAGTCCAATTAAATACTGCAGTTTTTGTATTTGTTACAGGCAGAAACAGCTTTGTATTTTTTAAATCCTCAAACTGAGCTGTATATAAGATGTATCCTGTGCTATGTTACACCCCTCCTTTCACAAGTGTGCAGCTGCATCTAGTTCTGTAAGAATCAACATGCTAAAAACATACTTGAATTGCTCTTATCTGTCCGTAGGCAATAGCAACACATGTGACTTTCAAGTTAATGACAGTATAGCCAATATACAGCAGCAGGTAGTTTTGATTAGGAAATCAACAGCTATTATGTGGCAATATATAGCATCCTACAGCAATGCAAGGCTGCTAACTCAGAATTACAGAAAATTACTCACAGGTCAACTCCAAGGTCACACACATAATCCTACATTATCTGGTGGCTGTTTCTCTCCTCCCTCCCCCAGTATAAAAAGAGTTGCTGGTATTTCTATACTGCTAAGATGAAGAGCATTCTGTGATTCAGTGCATGAAGATAAACCCCACATTGGGGATGACAGGCCTCTTGCTGCTTCTGATCACAGCATTCATGTGGCAGCCACCGCTTACACTGAAAAGCAACATTACATAATAAGTTATTTTCAGTTTCCTCATTGCTAATTTCTTCCCAGTCATCCAATGCTTCTCCATTGCTGTCTGCTTCAGAGGCACTCACCACTTGCCATGAGAATGCAGAATATCAGCAGAAGCAAAGAAGTGACACAAGGAAGTAAGAGTAAGCGTGTCAGTAAGTGGCAGTAATGGAGTCAAAGACCCATTTTTGAATTACAAACAATAATAAATGCTAATATCAGATATTTGCAGATTTTTTTTTAAATGAGATACCAATGGCAAGAACACTGTGCTGCAGACCTCAGTTTACTTAGCCCTTTGCTTGCTTTGTAAAGGGTGGTAAACTAGCCAAGTAAAGATACAAATGTTTAATTCCCATTTCTGTTAATTAAAACAGAGGGCCACCACTGTGTTTGCATCCTTGTCTAGCACTGTCTCCATGGAACTCTGCTAATTCAAGTGTGTTTGTCTGAGCCTTACAAAAAATATACCAAGAACATAAAAGCTTGAAAGTAGGTGCAAGTTACACAAATACTCTTAATATATTTTCCTTTTGAACTCCCTTTGGGCACTAAGGCCTGTGTAATCAAGGCAACAAATCAGACTGAAGTCAGACATATTTATGGACAGAAAAGAAAGCTAAGAAATTAATATTTGAAATCAAGAAAATATACATCAGTACACATAATTCTGGAACAGAACTACCGCTTGTACAGCAGGAGCATTTCTCACACAAAATCCGCAGTTTGAGCTGTGAGAATAAGCCGCTGCTACTGCAGAGCAGAGCACTCGAGCGTCCCGAAGGGTCCAGTCGGGCGGCGTGTCACAGAGCCGAGTTTTGTGATGCGACTTTTCCGTGGGGCGCGCTGCCCTCTGGTGCTACGAGTCGGGAAGGGGCTGGCTGTGAGAACCGCTCCTCGTCTTCAGCTGCGACTGGGCGATGTCTGCCAGGGCACTTTGGATCTTTTCCAGCAGCACATCCCCACGGTAAACTACCTCTTCCAGACGGGCAGCTGCCTCGTGGTTTTCTTCTTCTAATCGATGCAGGCTAGCGGCCTTTAAAATAAAAGGGAGAAAAGTGAGGATCTTCAAGTAGAATACGAAATTGGCTTTGCTACTAAAGGATGGTGATGGGACAGCCTGTGCTCCCTAGGAAGAAGGAAGGCTCTCTTTCAGCTCCTGAACTACATACTAGCAACTTGTTATAAGCTGCAGCCTAAAACAGTACACATCCACATGGACTAAACACACACACACCACACATCCACACCACACACCCCCACACCCCCCCCCCCCCCCCCCCCCCACACTCTTTT
>NDXB01022258.1:40489-94658 GCA_002631895.1 Agapornis roseicollis
CCCCCTTTCTTTCTTAAAAGGCTTATTGGAAGTAATGGACAACTCACTAACAAATTTATGCAGCTGTCTTATTAGAATTGTTTACATCTGTAGAGCTACTGTATCTGTGCAAAGAAACCAGCACAAAAATTACACTGTAATACATACTTAACAATTAAAATTATATTTTCACGATCACAGTCTTATGCAGCAAATGCAACTGACACCAGTTCATGACAATGTCAGTATTATCTACCAGATACCAGTGGAATTGCTTGCATGAAACAGAGCACAGACTTTGTGTGTTACAGTGTACTAGATGAGAACACGTTCACATTTTATTAGGAGACACAGAGAGACAGACTTGCCTTCCGTCGGATTAGCAGGCTGATCTTTGTTTATTGCTGTCTGGATATTGCTGAAGGAGGCTGGGGGGCCACACTGCTGGAGCACTCCAATGGCATTACAGAACTGATCTGCGAGCTAAAAGCAGGGACGAGATTGTAAATTTATTTCAACAAAGCTATTTCAGGTTTATTTTGCACCTCCTCCCCCAGCCCGGCGTTAGGTGGGCGCACACCGCCGCTAACCCGCGGTGACACCCCCACCTGAGACTGCGGGGGAAGGAATCGCTCTCTCTCACGCACGTAGCGGCAGAGGCCGCGGGGACAAAAGGGGACTCGGCCCCACACTCCCTGACGTAAGGGAGACGGACGTGCGAGGAGAAGGGAGAGCCGTGCCCGCCTCACCGAGTTGACAGCGTCCTGCAGCTGCGTTAGCCGATCCGCCATAGCTCCGCTGTCACCGCCCGCCAGACGGACGCACAGCAGCCAATGGGCCGCAGCGACGTTCGGTGGGCGGGAGAGGGATGGGGGCGTGGCGAGGACCACCTTCCGGTTGAGCAGTGCGAGCGTGGCGCGCCCCCTGCAGGGCGGGAGGTGCCTGTGGGCTGGAGCATGAACCTGTGCCACCCGTTAGTCAGTACCTGTCTGATGTCGGCTGCAGTTCAGCTTCAAGGGGCAGCTGAGCTGGAGATCTCCAGGAGTTCCCTCTGCCTAACTCCCTGGGGGTGCTGCGTGTGCAGCCACCCAGCAGCAATGCGTATGTCACACGAGACATTTGCTCTCACAGCTACCCTCCTTGCCATGATACCAACCAACCCAACCAAAGTGTTTTTGTGATAGCACGGTCAGGGTTAGCATTTTGTTGGCCATGTGCCAGTTTGGGCAGGGCCTTGAGCAACCTGGTCTAGTAGAGGGTGTCCCTGCCTGTGTCAGGGGTTGGAACTACATCTTAAGGTCTTTTCCAACCCAAACTATTCTGTGCTTCTTATGAATGTGGGGTTCCTTAGTGCTTCTCCGTTAAAGAGCCAAATCACAAACTACTGCACTCTATACAAAACTTATTGCATGTTTTTAAGCTGTTTACAGCTATTGTTGAAATCAAAAGGTTCTTGGGTTTCCACAAATGGGATAGATGCTGGACTAAGCCTGGAACAAGTGAGGCTTACTGTACCAAAGCCTCACTTGTAAGCCAAGCCTCTTACACGTGCTACTTGTCTATGAAAGCCAAGGGTGAGCAGTTTGGATGCTGAGCTGTGAGTAAAGAGTGGATGAGGTCTCATGCAGCTCAACTATGGCAGTGGCAAATGCTAAACTTAACAGGATTTTAATATCTCATGGATTTTGAATTACAGGAACATCATTCAGCAGAACACAAGCAACTTCAGCACACCAGATAACCTAATGGATATTAGGGTCCTGAGCATAGCAGGCAAAGGCAGGAAGAAGAAAGTGCACCCATGTATATGGAACAGCTACAAACATGGAGCAGCACTCATTTCTGTGTTCTTATGCCAGACTGACAGCTTCCTTTTTCCCTTCAACTGGAAACCAAAGCAAGCTGCAGAAAGAATAAACACAATGGGGTGATCGATTTTACAGCCTAGGCTTTGATGCAAACTCATAAGTGAGGCCCAAATAACAAAGTGAAAACACACCCCAAATAAAGAGGTATTTTTAATTTGCCTTCTGTTTCCTCCTACCATGTGCTCATGAATCACCTTTGCAGCCAGAGACGCCTTGAACACGCGCCTGAGAGCCCCTGAGGGTTAGCAGCGTTTCTCACCGCCGCTTATGAGGCAAAACCAAACGCCAGCTGCTTTAAAAATCAATCAATAAATAACAATTTTAAAATCCAACCCTCCCCACCTCGACCTGGACACTTTCTTAAGCCACTTGTACGCCCCTACAAGTACACACAGCCACACAGCCGGCGGACGCGGCTTGGGAGGATAAAAGCCGTCGAGGGGGGTGGTTAGGGTCGTTACCTCAGCGCTGAGGTGAGTGAGAGGAGAGCTGGAGTAGCCTCCGCCGGGTGGGTCCTGTGGGGCGGTGCTGAGCCCGCCTTTGCGCTGCGCCGCCTCTCAGGGCCTGCCCGGCTCAAGCCCCTCCTAATCGCTTGGGCTCGCTGACACCCTACTCTCCCATTCTTTTCTCAGAGCTATGAGGCTCCCTCTTTGCGCCGTGGTGCTCTGTGGGCTCCTGGGGGTCTTCCGCTATGGTGGTGCCTCAGGTAGGCGCGGCGTCGGGGAGCGGGTGTGCGGGCCGTGGCCGCCATTAAGCGGCCGAAGGGCTGGCGGAGCGCGGGTTGGAGCGGGAGAGTGAGTTTGGGGGCCAGCGGAGGTCTAGCGGGACAGAGGGGAACGGGGTTGTTGTGAGGAAGGGTCTGTGGAACCTTCTGAGGGGTGTTGCAGGCGGTAGTGGGTCGACCTGCAGCTGTCTTGAGGGTTGATGAAGAGAATGATCAAAGCGAAGACGCAGCTGTCTGCAGAGCTGGAGGAGAGTTCTTTATGTTCATTTTTATCGTCGTATTTGTGGGTAGGGAGACATTGCTCCTCTTTTTTTCCTACCTTAATCGGTATGAACACCATCACTTTAACTCTTACATGGATATACAGGGCTAATTTTACCCGGACCGTTGCAGAGATATGGCACAGTCTGGTGATGAGTCTGGTGTAGAGCCGTGTTTCTGTTAAAGAAACAAGGTGGCATTCTCTACTTATGAGTGTATATGAGAAAGGGAATATGGCTAATAGTGGGAATTTTTGTTTTGTTTTATTTTATTTTTAAACCACATGTTGTGTCCTAGCACCCAGTGAATTGTGGGCTGGAAACCACTGTCAGTATAAAACTAAGGAAATGAACACTTTCTCCTTCCTCCTGCCCCTAGAATTTGGATCTAGATTTCTAAAATTACTTTTTGTCCATGCTGATGTAATTTGGGCTTTTTTGGCAATTTCCGTGTGCCTGCATGTGGCTAGAATAGGTGTCCAGAGGTAAGTACTACAGAGAGGTTAGTTTGTGAAGATTTAAGAGTTATGTTTTTCTAGTTAAGCTCTTATCTGTTCAAATGAAGGAAAAAATAATTGGTTTCCTTTCAGAGATAATTTAGAGATAAGCAAGCAGTCCTTTATGCTAGGGCTCATGTAAGCCTCCTCTTCTTACAGTTTTCTGTATTTTTAAACTTGCCTTTAATGAAGCTTAGTTGACCCAAAGGAAAAATCTACTCTTGGGATACTTTGCAAAGCTGCAGAACAGTGTTTGGAACCAGTCTCAAGTGTGGAAGACTTCTCTTTCTCCCCCACCCAGAGTCTCATGTCCAAGATCTTAGTGGAGAGCCAGGTGTTCCCTGCTTCCTGTTGGACCTAGACTCTTAGGTTTGGCTGCTGATGGTGGCAAGCAAGTCTGAGAATGAAGGCTCAGTGTTCTTGGATCTTAATCTTTATACTAAAAGATGGTGACAAGCAGTTTGTCTCCTGGACTTGATTGAAAATGGGTCATGCGTTTAGTTTTAGGTTTTTTGTTACAGTATGTTAAAAGGCAGAATGAATATGGGACTGAGCTAACTGCTCTACCTTGAAGGAGCCTGTTGCTGTATTTCCTTGTAGAGTCGAGGGTGGAGGGTGAAAGTATTTTCCTCCTGAAAGGCTACTAAGCTGTGTAATTTGTGTACAAACAGCTGTTATTAGGCCCTTTAAGCGAGGACACTTGCTTAATGGTTCACTTATTTGAAATTGTCTTGTGGTTATCCAGTGGTTTGCAGGGATGGGCACTGCTATGGCCTAATACTAGAAGATCCTCCTTCATTTTAAACATGCAGATAAGTAAAATCTGTGCATATATTGCCTCTCTGGGGTTCTGATGAGCTGCTTCAAACTTAGTATTTGTGCAGAAGTGTTGTGTATCATGCTTGTTACCTTCCAGGGAGCTCCACCTTCATGAAGTAGGATTGTAATTGGCCTTCTTTGCTACATTTAAACCAGATTGCTCAGTGTTGGAAAAACTAAAGCAAATTTACAGGGTAATTGGGATTGAGCTCCCTTTTGTAAAGGGAGCTTATCTGGATGAACTTAATTTGTGCTAACCGTTTAGTCTATGCAAAGACAAAATTTTAAAGTAAGAGGTTCATGCAAAGCTGTTTAGCTGCCTGAATGTCAGGTCATGAATTGGTCAGTTGGCCACTTGCATCTTGATGCTCTACTGCCCAGATGTGCAAATGACTTCTTAGTTAGCAGTACCAGCAATATGACTGAGGCCAGGTCTTGTGTGTTCTGGCTGATAGTCAAAGTGGATTAGTAAAACTGCAAACAGGTGAGACTGGTGCTTCTTCCCTCACTTCTCAGATTGTAGATCTCATGACTTCTAACATAGTGAAGAGTCTTCTGATGTGGGAGTGGTGCAGTTGATAACAAGACATTCTGTGACACTACTTCATGCATCAAACTGTCCTATAGACATGAGTCTCGGTTCACATGAAGTTAAAATTTAGAAGCTTACAGAAATCTTGCTTCTTTTGGGTGGGTATAGTCTATGTGGAGTTCTACTACTGTGGAAGGGCTCTGCCATGTGTCCATATATTTGTGTCCTTGCAGGTCTGATACAATATTGCTGCTGGCTTTATTCTGTTAAGTAACTATACTCATGTTTTCCCTATTCAAAGTAGTTTTGAGTCTGAGCTTGCATTTCATCTCCATTAAGTGTCTTCATGTGACTACTTGTTTGCATACTCCCTGTGCTGGAAGGTTTTTGCCTCTTAAATCTTACATAATCTTATTCTGCATATCCATTGACAATTGGTTGTCAGTGAGCAGAAATGTGTTTCCCGGATTATAGAGAACTTCTTTATCTGAGGCAAGCATAATGATTGAGCATAGCTCTGTAGGTGAAAATTCTTCCTATATGAGCAGCAGTGGTATTTCTTCAGTTGTGTTTCTTAATGGAAATTGGACTGCTAGGTGTCATCATGGACCTTGTGTTGGTTAACTGTTTATTGGTGATGAGGAGTGGCGCTTGACTATTGGAGCTGGAAATGTGGCTTACTTCAAGCATCAAATGAGCTGAGCTTGGCATTGAATCAGCAGAATGGAAATAGTTAAAGCTGGGTATTGCTTGTTGGGGAAAGCGGGTGTCACAGCAAAGGGATGACAAATTTTGTTTCTGAAGTCAACTACCTTGTTATGAATAAGGGGGTTTGATCTCAAAGGAGCTCAGAGAGGTTTTATTCCTTTGCTGGTTTTGCTCTTCATGTGGGAGAAAAGATATGAGGAGTGGCAGAGTGGACTGCCCGTCTCTTTTCATGAGTTCTTTTATATGCTGGATTATCTGTGCTCCTGTTCTGGTATTGCTACTAATATATGAAGTAATACATGCTCAGCACTCTATCTTTGCTCTGATGTTGCTTAGTTTTAGCAGTGTTGACTTCCTTTAAGTGTGTTTTCAGTTGATGATTCCTGTAATAGTGAGGATTCCTGTCTTGTACCTTAACCCAAAAGTACTCTGACGTGCAGTGACCATCATACTTCTCCTTGCAAGGCAGCCCTTCACTCCTTGAAGCAATGAAAGAAGTTGAGATGCTTGGATTTTGTTCCTAGCTCCATTGCAGACTTACTAGGTCAACTACTTCACTTCTGTGGTGGTGTTACCTTTGCTGCGTGTGCTGCTGAACCTGCAAGTCCTATTTGATGTGCTACCTTCAGTTTGATCAAGCTTCCCCAAAGAAGCAGCTTGCATGCTGTGTTCAGCACCATGTGTTCATGGGGGTCTTGGTATCTGTCTTCAAAAGCATTTTTGATAACACTGAACTCTGTATGGCCCAGGTAATCTAATGCCTGTCTGAGAACTTGAACTGGTTCTCAGACAAATCATTAGTTACTTGTCTTGTTCTCCAGGCTCTTTGCCCTGGAGCACCAGTAGTTGAAATGACAGAAAAAGAGAAGGGTGGAAAGGTTTATGGCCATGTAGCAGTTGCTCTTCTAGCAAATTTCTTAGAATCTACTCTGCAGTTCCTGTGAACTCTCCTTTTAGTCGTCTTTCAAGCTTGGTTAGAAGTGTAGTTCAAGGAGCCTGTGAGCAACAAGCTGAAAAGACTTGTCAGATGGATGTGGGTGTTACTGTTCTTTACTCTGAACCTGTGCTGTTCTGTCCAGACTTTAGTTTAAAATGTGTGTCACATGCACTGTTTTAGAAGCAGTTATGCAAACGGTAAAGCAATATAGAACACTATATACTTTAATTTACCACACAGGGCCTCTGACATTTAGAGTCTCATGATTGTGTTGTAGTAGTAGCTGCATGTCTTGCTGATGAATCTGTTCTTGTGTTATGCAGAGGCTTCTGGGTATAAGTACAGAGTGGAGGTGAAAAATAAGACAGACCAATGCAGTTTCTCCTGCCCTGCCCTTGATGTAGAGCATAGAGAGGATGTATATGGTTTCAGCTTTTCTGTTTGTGGTTGTTTTTTTGTTGTTTTGTTTGTTTTTTTTTTCTGAAAAACATCTGCATGTGTTGCAAAAAAAAATTTATTGCATTTTAAGTTTTCAATTAAAATTCCTAAGTGCATAGATGTATAGTCTGTGCCTTTTGAATTCTTTTCTTTAGTATTCATACTGCTAGTTGCATTTCTAGTAGGCTTAAGATCTAAGGACAG
This sequence comes from Agapornis roseicollis, assembly GCA_002631895.1. Classification (NCBI taxonomy): domain Eukaryota; kingdom Metazoa; phylum Chordata; class Aves; order Psittaciformes; family Psittacidae; genus Agapornis; species Agapornis roseicollis. The sequence continues at coordinate 47,456 of NDXB01022258.1, forward strand.
CAGAGGTCTTGTGAAGGGGAGGATAACCTGAAGATGGACTCTGTCTGTTTCCAAAGAATGCATAAAGCTTTTTTGTAGCTCTAATTTTACATTGATTAGTGTTTGAAAACTTTGAGTAGAACCTTTTTCTACCTTCACACAAACTGCAGATGATGGAACAGAAAAATGGAATGTTTTTAACTCATAGATGGCATATGATCCCCATATTTCAGCTGGGGTTTTATTGGTGATGCTTTCCTGGTATTAATTGAATTTTTGGGGTGGCATGTAGAAAGGAGTTAAGAGTACTGGCTATTGTTTCAGATGATATGACTATATCCTTTTCTTTTCTTGGATGACCTGAATCATCATCAACAGTGTATAAAGATGGTGCTGTTGATTACTCTGTGCTTCTGCTGGAGTACTCTACCATATCAACTCTTTACACTGGAAGAGGCAACTTTAATGAGGAAGTGCTGTGTATGTGTTTAGGCTTGATAAGTTTTAGGTTTGCTGGGCTACAAAGTGTGCACACAGAGGAGTTTTGGAAAAAACCTAAAAGGCATTGTGCATGCTTCATAAGCATCTAGTCTGCCTGCTAACCACCAACAAAAGAGAAGCTTGTGGATTCTGTACAGCTGCTTCTCTTTCTTCCTCTGATATCCCTTGTCCCTCAAGAGCCCAGCATGTAGAGAAAGCAGGCTTTCTAGCATGACTTGAATGACAAGCCAAAGCTGATTCACAGAGAGGCTTATGTCCTAGGTCACATGGTTCTCTTTAAATTAAAATGATGGTGGATCATGGGGTTATGCTCATCATAAGAAGAAATTGTCTTGGTTGTGTCTTGCAAAAATTAATCAGATTAATTACTGGGTTACTGAAAGCTTCTAGACTTCCCTTAGGAATTGCTTTTCCCTGGACAAAAAACTGTCCTCCTTTTTTTTTTTTTCTTTTTGTGTTCTACAGGTCTTCTTGAGCTGTCCTTGGGAAAATTCAGAAATGTGCTACTTAACCAGACCAGTCCAGTGGAAGCTGTAATCAGGAACATTGCAAACAATGTGACTGTTGTTATTTTTCAAGTACATGCCCAGCAAAGCAATGTGGTGATATCCTTTGATAAGGTACAGTAAAAGTGTCACTTCTGTTATTAAGTGCTACTTTTAACAAAGGAGTTGGCCTTGGTACATGTAGGAGTATAGAACTGAGGCTGTATAAATAATACTAATATAAAATAATACTATCTTAATACCTGTGTGACTCTTGGACAGTATTATTTTGGCTGCAGAAATCCTTTCTTGTATATCATAGCTGCTATTTTGGATGACAAATGCTAAAGGAATTTCAGAGCTGACTTGAAAATGTTTCAAGGCTTTTTGTTCTTGGTGGAAATGGTGCTTTTGACATGTGACTGCTGACTACTACCCGTTAGCTTGTAAAATGAAAAACAAGTTCCATAATATTCTGTGAGAAGTATTTGCTAGATACCTCATGTGCTAAACATGATTGCTTTAGGATGTTTAGTTGTCTGCTGTTTGTGGCTTGGATCTAGCCACTACAGATAGGATGTCTTGTTACTCCAGCTTTTTGTCCTGAATCTAATTCTCCTTCGGTGGCACATGGAAAAATTAGTCCATAGGGCCCCAATGAAGGCTGTTACTTTTAGCCAACAATAGACGAATTCTTACTGCTATACACTAGCCTCAGTTTGTCCCATCATTACTGAGAAGCAATTATCTAAAATACTGGGGTTTTTTTATAGTGTTGTGAGGCTCTAGCTTTTGTTTGAGCAGAATGTAGACTAAGCTGAAGGTGGTAGACGGAGACCTGACAGCTGCCATCCAGTTTCCTGCTCTCAATCAGGTTTATCCAAATGAGAATATACTGAGTGCTGAGAAGTATCCTGGGAAACTCAGGAGATGGATAACCTGTAATACAAGTCACCCAGCCCAGTCATCTTTGAACTGGTGAAATAACCAGGATTACAAGGTTAAGGCATTACTGTTACACCTGTTTAGTCTTTGATTACCACTGACAGAATCTTCTGCTGCCAATTCAGACCCTCTTTGCCATTGACCTTACCAGGCCAAGGGCAGTGATGCATAAATATGGCTATACTGCTTTTAGGACTTGCCTGCCTCTAGAAATATAAAGCTAAGCCAGACCATAAAGTCTGCCAGGTCCAAAGTGCTTCCTTACAGTGTTGCCTCAGATGAGTGTGAAAAACAGATGAATCTGAAAACCAGATTTGACTGCAGGTCAATTATTTGTTCAGCTGTGGGAATGTGATACTGCCTTGTCTTTCTTCAAGACCCCTGGTTCTAAAAGGGTTGGTGATGATGGGGATTGCGTCAGTAGCTGAACTGGCCCCAGGCACTTGTCTGGTGTGGCTGGTGTCAAGCCAGCTGTCATACAGTCATCTTCATTTTGGTGGAGAGAGTGAAGGGCTTCTGATATTCCAGTCCCTTTATACTTCCAGTAGTCAGTCCATTGCTATGCAGCAGTAGACTTCAACTAGTTAGTTTTCTCTGCAACTTGCCTGTGATTATCAGCTCCTCAGCAGTATCAACTTGTCACTTGGGTTTTTGAGCCTGAGCTAGGCAGTGTGTGGTGTCAGAGGCCACTCCCTTTTTTCCATCTTCCTTTTATCAGCTAGCTAAGGACTGAGTGCCTCATCTGTGGTCACTGGCACTGAAATACGTGCCCCATGGGTTTGTGGCAGGAGTGTGACTCCTGTACAATAGGTCAAGTTGTAGAAATCTTTTCAAGAAGAACTGTTTGGTTATATCATTTGTTTCTGTCCAGAATCCATCTGTGAACAGCTCAGGAACTGGAGTAGACAAAGGACTGGTTTCCATCCTTCGGCCTCAGCAGACCGTATGTACGTGGTACCTTCGATCTCTGGATGCTAGCCAGGTGCTAAGCACAGCTATCTCTATTCCCTATATGGAGAAAGGTATGTTCTTATTACTCTGTAAGGGATACCACCTCTGCTTATTGCAAGCTAACTGTGAAATGAACACCTTTCAAAGGTGATATTTTTACATGATGCAAGAAATTCTTTTGAAATGGTCTGAAAATGTTTGGTATCACTCATGGCAGAATTGAGTTGTATATAAGGATGGTACTGTATGGTCTTGTCATGACTTCAGCCTTAGAGTAGAAAGCTGTTGTGTGTGCATCAGGACCTAGCTTAGACTGCAGCAAAACCACTTGTCCTGTTGGCAGGACTAGAAGCTGACAGTCTTATGTGCTCAGCAAGCAGGCTATGTCAGCAAGTACCTCCATTGCTGAGGTCTTTGGGTTTTTTTTTCATTTTTTTTTATTTTTTTTTCATGCATCTAAGGGGGCAGTAACAACTACTACAGTTATCTTTTCTGTGTTCTAGATCCTATTCCTGGAGGCTGCAATCTAGAGTTTGACTTGGAAGTGGATCCAAATATTTACCTAGACTATACATTGGTTGATACACACATCAAGTTTGCCCCTGCAAACTTGGGATATAACAGGTGTGTGAAAAACTGAGTGCCCTGAGCAAGACCTTATTTGGCCAAGATCATAAACCAAAATTCTGCTGAAAAGGCTGACTATCCAGCTGCTGGCAGAAATCTTGTTTGCTGCAACAAACTGAGAGGTAAATGAGGAAGAGGAGGAGAGATAATACATGAAAGAGATAGTTGAGAGCTGCATCTTGGGGAAATGACTATGCAACTTCAGATATGCAAGCAGTCAGCAAATACTGGATCTTCCCATTCCTCATTATGACTTAATCTTTTTAAGGTGCAGTTGTGTATTCTAGCTAGTTTCATTCTTTTACTGGTACTGAAGCCTGATAATGACCTAGAGTTTTGTCTTACATTGAGACTTCAAGTTATAAAGCATTATTTCCTGAATGGTACCTGGTGTCTCAGGTGATAGGCAGGGTATGGGAAAGCTGTGTTCAGAGCTGTTTGTATATTTAATATGCATGGAAAACCAAACAGTGATGTTGTGATCTTTGATTGTTGTCACCTCTTGGAATTCTTGTGCTGTTCCTTATGACAACTTGTAGGAAGCCTCTGTAAATGTAAAGGCAGGTAACAGCACAGACACTCCTACATCAGAGTGCTTCTGCTTAACACTGCTGTAGTCTGTGCTTGCAAACATTTACAGTCTGGCATTGAATTAGCTGCTAGTGTGAACTTCTAAAGAGTGGAAGATGTGCTGCCAGCTCAGCCAGGTAACTTCTGAAAGCTAATGTTAAGATCTGGGGGCTTGTGATGGGCATGTAGCTGATCTCTTTAATTACAGAGGAGCAAACCCACCATCCTGTGATTCAGGGACTGGTCAGAACTCCAGATGGCGGCTGCACTATGATGTCTACCAGTACTTCTTACCAGAGAATGATCTTTCTGAGATGGTACTCATGAGCCACATACGGAAGATGTCTGAGGTGCGAAGTATCAAAGCCAATGGCATTAAAGTAAGTCTGGTGTTGCAGGCATGTGGCAGTGGCACTACTTCATGTTTGCTTCTCCCCTGTGCTTCTCTTCCTTGAGTGGTGACATAAGCAAGCTGCTGATGCTTCAGGCTTCTTACTTGTACCTGGACTTGTATGGGACTTCTGGCTAGGAAGTATACAGTGAGTCTTGCATGCAAAATGGCAACCACTCTTTTGACATAGAGATGGATAGTTAGCAGAGCTCCGAGTGTGGCAGAATTGAGACATCTTGCAATGGACTCTATTAGGTAGGCATTAACTGACTAGTCTGAGATGTTTCTATGTCTTACACCCTTTTCTCAATGAAACCAGCTTTTATGGAAGTGTCTTCTTGCTTGCTGTATACTGCTTTAGTCACAGTGCTCTTTCAGTGATGTTAAAAGCCAGCTTGCCTATAGCTATACTGCTACTGAGTGCCTGTAAATCCAGGAGTAGAGCCAATTCTGACAAAGATGGGTAATCTCCTGTGGTGCCTGATACATGCTGGCATCCTCAGATGTTGATGGTTGAGCAGGCAATGCAACACAGAGGGCAGGGGTAGAGAATAGAGTGGAACTGGAAAAAGATAAGTGCCATTTGGAGTGGCATAAAGAGATCTGATATGCGAGAGCAAACACTACATGTTTACCTGTTCTCCAGCAAAGAGATTGGAAGGGATGGAGCAGGGATTCATTGGCCATGACCTGCTTGGTTTTGCTAGTGAGTGGAGTGGCAGCCTTGCCAGCTTCTGAGGCCAGACCTGGGTTAGTAGACTGGCAGGGAACCTGAGCTGTGTCCTCAAATAGGGAGGAGCAAAACATATGAGTGGGAGAGTCTTCTCCCCCATCAGAAACTATAGTAATGGTGGAAGAAATGCAGTCAGTCCTGTGGGCCTTTAATGCTTCAGTTTAATTCTGAGAGGGTTCAGAATAGGAGAACTCTTGCCTGGAGTTCTTGTGGATAGTATTCCTTGAGCTGCTGTGTGTTGCCTCAGCTGAATGAACATATCAACATGCCATCACTAACAGTGACAAGCAGTTCATTGCAATTGAAAATATGTTTTACTGTTCCAGATGCTTACACTGACAACTGATGATAAGACCAATGTCTACTTTTCCTCACTTCCTGGACAAGGTGTGATCTACAATGTCATAGTATGGGATCCTCTTTGGAATACTTCTGCTGCATACATACCTGTGCATACATATGCCTGCAGCTTTGCTGACCTAGTGGATAGCTGCTCTTCTCTTAGTAAGTTGGGACTTGTATATCCTTGCCAACTCGTCTCAAGCTTATTGTGCTCCAGAATGCTGAATGGTCCTTTTGAGATTTTTTTTTTTTAAATGTGTGAAGAAGCATTTTGTTTTACACTGGATATATTTTGTTACTTTATGATGGAGTTTACTTGTTGATTGAGAATAAATATTAGGATGATGAAATAAGAGTAAGAAGAGCGTTAGCAATTGGAGGTTTAACTTAATGGAGGCTTAATATTGTGGCTTGACAATATATAACTTTCAGTTCTGTAGTGCCAGTCTAGCTTTTTCCATCTAAACTGGATACATAATGTTAAATCATTTGTAGGACTATAGGTTCTGCATGTAGAACTAAGCTAATAAAACATGACCTAGATTAGGGTCCAGTCTAATATTTATTTTCTGTTTAACTGTGCTAGTGCTATCAGGAATCGGTAACCTACAAATATTTTGAAAGGAGTTGGTCACCTAAAATAAGCAGAAAGATAATATCAGCAATAGTGGAATGACCACAAAGTCATGCTACTTTGTACATGGCTATGTAATGGTAGAATTTGAGCAGAAAAAGAGTTAAGCTGCCATTCCCATTATGACTACAGAAGGGCCAAGTATAGTGGGTAGAATATGGTGCATAAAGTAAGATGTGCTTTCATGTTTACTTATATACTGTAACACACAACTGTCTTATGAAAACACGAGATTATCTAGGCTAAACCTCTCTTCTGTAATTTGGAGAAATAAGAAAATGTGGTTTATTTTTTCAAATAGCTTAAGTAATAGTAAGAATTTTGCCTAGGAGACAGGCGAGTTGTACTCAGATGATGATGGTCCTTTCTGTTGCATAAAAAATGTCTTAAAGGGAGATCATATTGAAGGCTGCAGTGATAAGGACTAGAGCTCCTGCTGGGGTCACTACTCCTGTGGCACTGATTTTTTTTTTTATTTTTTTTAAGGTGATTGGATGTACCTTTATTGTTTTTAAACTGAGCAGATAATTTTCAGGTAAAGCTATATCTGCATCTTAATCAAGTTAGAGCTACTTAACTAATTGTTACAGAAATGTCAATCTTCTGAATAAGGAGGAAGGTTGCGACTTTGTCTAGAAACACTTCAGTGTTCTGTTGGAGGTACAGTCAAGATAACTGGTAGTTCAGCCATTGCAGATCTGTTCACATGGTGTGTTTGGAGGACTGGCAGAGACAAAGCTATCAGTTACAGTAAACTGACCATACCTTTGTCTCACTGTGGGGACTACCAGGTAGGATGCTCTAGTAACCCTTTCTTTCTCCTTCTAGGTAAACTCTCTACCAAAGTATTCTTTACTACTTTTGCTGTTCTTGGTCTTTTCACTTGCTTTTTTGGACACAGATTCTGGAAAACAGGTACTGAATACTTGTTTTTTCCTCTTTTCATAAGTCTGATTGGAATTTCATAATTGATTTTGCTGTGACTTAGTATGGTGGTATTAATAAGATTCTTTTGGTAGTTATTGTATGTCGATTAGGTCCACTGCTTGGCTTTTACAGGATTTGATCTTTTAAGCACAGATGAGCAAGAAGTTCCTATTATGCAGGGAACAGAAATGTGGAACTAGGGTGAATGCTGAACAACATGGATATAAATATGTAATTTTTGACTGAAGAGCTTGAGGACACTGCTTTCCAGATCAAAGTGTGGTCTGGCTGTCAGTGTCTGGGAGGCACAAAAGGAACCGATATGTTCCTTCCCTGTTGTAACTCCAAGATATTTGAAGATGTACTGAAGTGGGTGTGGTATGAAGTGTTATGACAGTATACTAAGTCTTTTTCCTTCTTCGCTAGACTTATTCTTCATGGGCTTCATATTCACGGCATTTTTCTTCTTTGTATTCATCACACGAGTAACTGGCCTTGGTTATGATGGTGAGTAGATGTTTTAGGTTACCCGATGCCCTTCCAAAAGTATTCTGAATCTCTTAAGTAAAATCTCAGTTGTGCTTGTTGTTGGCTAGCCTTAGGAAAGATAGGAGGGTGGTATCCGAGTACTTGAACTAAGCTATGATTACCATAATAGCTGAATATGCAACAGAGTAACTTTTGCTTTCAACAGCTGAATTAAACAGCAGAATTAATTAATATAGCTGCAACTATAAAAGACAAGTTCCAGTATCTAGCCAAGGAAGATCCAGGTTTTTAGAAACCCTGGAAATTTGCAACATACTTCTTTCTACTTCTTTTTTTTTTTTTTATAATGGGTGAACCTCAGTTTCTGATCAAATACAGATTTCATCTGTAAAACAAGTAGAAGGTCTGCACCCTGCTTGATAGATCTACAGCAGTTAGTTCTTTTTATCTGTGTCCTGCCTCATAGTTACCTTTTTGATACAGCGTGTTAGCAGTTGCAACCATAACTGCCCTGAGAATTGAAGGTACTAGTAATGTGCATAGTAGCAAGCCTTTTATTCCAGCCCTTTACTGCTCTTCCGGTAGTCTGTTCTCAATTGCAGACCAGAGTCTTAAGTGGAATATGCATGAGGCAAATACTGATACTCTTGGCTGTATTCGGAAAGTTTTCATTAGGTAACAATCAAAAATGTAAGTAAAGTTGCTGGATACAGTATTGCAATAACAAGTTTTCAGAGTTTTGGAATTTCCCCTTTTGTTTTTCAGTGCGTCTTATTTTGACAGCAGTAGCTGGAATTATTGGAGGGCTCCTCTTGGTTGTTAGCTGGTGGAGGTTTGGCTCGATCATACTCTGCATGTTTATTATTGGACTTGTGCTGGGATTTCTCTTTTCCTCAACAGTCTTCTTTACCCCACTAGGTATGCACTGAAATACTCTGCTGCAAAGTGCTAGCTATGGAGTGATGTATTCCTGCTGTATTACAGGGACATTGCAAGGTTCTAAAATTAATGCTGCTCTGGTTTATCTTAGTATGATGTTTAACTTTCCCTTTTCAGTGTTGGAAGGAATAGTGATATACCTGAAGCCTTTGTTCAGGTGTGCTGTAATTGAAACTACTTAGGGAATCTGCACTAGTGGGAAAAGGAAACTGCTTGTTCTGTGGAGAACTTGCTGAGGCCCTTTCTACATAAGCTGGATGCCATCTCAGCAGTCAGTGCAACCAGCTCTGCTCAAGGCATGCATTTGCTGTCTGTCTTTATTTCCTATCCAGAACAAGTCACATTAGAAAATCTGCAGTCTTAATTTAGAGGCTTCAGATGTAAAGGCAATATGGATTGAGGAACTCATAGAATTGTAGAGTAGTTAAGGTTGGAAAAGACCTTAAGATCATATAGTTCCAACCCCCCTGCCATAAGCAGGGACACCCCACACTAAACCATTCCACCCAAGGCTTCGTCCAACCTGGCCTTGAACACTGCCAGGGATGGAGCACACACAACTTCCTTGGGCAACCCATTCCAGTGCCTCACCACCCTACACAGGGAAGAATTTCTTCCTTATATCCAATCTAAACCTCCCCTGTTTAAGTTTGAACCTGTTACCCCTTGTCCTGTCACTACAGTCCCTAATGAAGAGCCCCTCCCCAGCATCCCTATAGGCCCCTTGCTGTTACCTTTCACCATATTACAGTGCAAGGCTCTGGTAGCATTGTACTCTAGGAGTCAAATTTGTATTTGCAGCTGGATTGACATGGTTAGGGTCTTCAGAATGACTTTGGGAGAACCAATAGCCTAATTGCTTAAAAGCAAATGAGGCTGCTGAGCTGGAATCCCTTGGGGGCATCACAGCATCAGCCACACTTCTCTGTCAGTTTTAAACATCAGAAGTCTTCTACTTAAGATTGCTTGGTGGAACTCTTTTTCTTTAGTCGTTTGTGTTTGACTTAAGCCACAATTCTGTGATAATTTGTGCAGTCCCTGGTTGGTCTTCATTAAAGCAAAAGCAGTGGGTTCAGCTGGGGGTCAACTTAGAAAAGGTTGGGCCTTAGAAAGCAGAGAGAGCAAAGTAGCGTTTGAGTGACTTCATTAGTCTTCCTAAATCCGAAAGAATTTGTTGCGGTGTGTTGTTGTAATGATTGAACTTGCACCATACTTGAGTAAAATATACATAGATGCAGGTTTACATATTCTAAACCTATATGGCTTTAAGTAACAAAATGGTTCTTATTAGGCAGAAATACTCTGGTACTTTTTATTCTTACCAGATGAGTAACATGCACTTCATAAAAAACATCTGTTTCATGGACATGGTCTGCTGTCCAAACTGAGGGTACGGAGCCTATACTCGCTATACTCAACCAGGGTTGTCTTTTTCTGTTCTTGTTTTGAGTAACTTACAATGCACCTTAAACAACTTCTTCACTTGAGCTCAAAAGGTGAGCTTTTCAACACTGTACTCAGGATACTTTTGATTGTACAAAATTGGGGGTGTTGGGGAAGGGGAGAACTCACCCCAACCTCTTGCACAAAAGGAAATATTTTTACTAACTAGTAAATTACATGTAGAATATGATGTCTTTGCAGGAGACTACAGGGTCTTCCGTGACGATGTGGTGTTCTGGGTGACGTTTTCTTCTATAGCCTTGCTGATTCCAGTGCTTTTTGTTGGCTGTCCAAGAATTGTAAGTAATCTGCACTGACACCTTAAAGGGAGGAAGACTGTCAGACTTCTTAATGCAAAATGTAGTCCTGTGGGATATGTATAGAAAACTTAATACAGCTTCATGAAGTCAGCACAGGACCAGCTCTGGGGAGTTTCTTTTCACCCCCACTTGTGCTAAGTGGTCTGTAATCAAATGAATGACTCTGCAGTGTTGCACGTAGCATCTGCTAATGCTTGCATTTAGTTGACTTCTGCTGTCTTAAAAGGATGGCTGTGGAACAGGTGTATGCAGCCAGCTTCCAGTAGAAGAACTGGTACCAATTACTGCCTTAATGAGGTGGGGGTCCAAAAGAGTGTTTATCAGTCTCCTGAAGCTGTGTTTTTTCTTCCCCTCTAGCTAAACATACTGGCCTCTGGAATAGTAGGCTCTTATGCAGTGATCCTAGCTATTGCCTGTTACATCTACACAAGTCTTGCTTACATCACCTTAGACGTGCTCAGAAGGGTCCTCAATGATTACTTCAGCAGAGCTTACACCAATGTGCCTTTTCAAACAAATGGTGAGTACAGCTCTGAAGACTTCTTTTTTTTAAAGAAAAAAGACTGCCTCTTTGGTTCTATTGTAAACAGTAATTGAGGATAGGAAGGAATAAGAGAAGAATAAGTACAGTATAAGGTTTAACTCCTTAATGATAAAGTCTGGTCCTGCAAAAGAAATACCTGAATATACTCCAAGGCAGCAACCTTCCAGCAGGTGTTATGTGACAGAGGCCCTTGTGAAAGGTGCTTCTTGGGCCTGGACCTTGCTGATGAGTTTGTGGGGTGGGCAGAAAAAGGCCTAATGTGGTGACTGAACAGGCTCATGTGTGTTACCCCTTTGCATGGAGTTACTCTAAGCATGTGAGGCTACAGAGACAATACTTTATTCTGTCACTAAACTTGTTCAGTGTTTGTGCTTGGGAAATGAAGGAATTTTCTGCTCTGATACAGGAATCTGTTTGGTTCCTCTCTTTTTCAGACTTCATTATCCTCTCAGTGTGGACAATGCTGGCCCTCAGTGGAATAACTGTGCAGCTTCGCCGAGAGAGAAGTGAAGTGCCCTTCCCACCACATCCCTATCTTGCCTGGAAGCGGGAAAGGGAACGCAGAAGCACCAATGTCTTAGACCCTAGCCATCATATCCCTCCCCTGAGAGAGAGGATCCATAACAAGCTGCTGCATATCAAAGAGTTTTTTCAGAAAGAGCAGCCAGCTGGGGAGAGAACTCCTTTGCTTCTGTAACCTGCCAAATAACTAGTGGGAACAGAGGAAGAATCTAGAAATGGCAACATGAGGGATCATCAGCAAACCAGGCAGTGATGCAGGATTACCACTGCCAGTTTGCCCTGCTTAATTTAACGATGATCGTATTTGCCCAACCTGGAAGAAAAGTTATCTGTTGGTACACTACATGCTGTTTTGTGACTCTTTCCTCAATGGCCCACTCAGCCTGCTGTAACGTGTATGTCTAGCTGCAGAATCTTGTACTAATGGTCACGTACAGGTATTTCTCTTGTGGTGATCTAGTTTGATGTTTAGGTATGGGAAATACAAAACAACTCTTAGAAAGCAACCGGTACAGTTCTGGTTCTTATCTTGCAGTGTGGAAAACCACTGCTGAAATACTGCCTGACTGGCTCCTTAAAGTGGACAGTCTCTCAAATTGTGAGGCATGAAAGATGAGGACCATACACAGTTCTTCTAGCAGGAACTGAAGTATCACCACCTAATATAGGTACAGAATGTGTGGCTGCAAACACAGTTGTTTCCAAGAAGTGTTACTGTACTTTGCAAGCTAAACCGAGTGACTTGAATTTAAACTGCACTGAATAACTGTGGCAAATGTGCACACTGGGGCTCAGGAAGTGGACCTGATCTGAGACAAGAAGACTTTCTTTCAGCTGGCTCTGTAGCAAGCTGGTCATCTGTGCAGAGATGACTGTTAAGAGGATGCAAGATGTTTGCCTCCTTGTTTGCTTTCTGAATAGCTTTTGTCCTGTTTCTGCTCTTTTTTTGATGGTGCTGTCATAAAAGGAAAAACTAAATAAGCTCTTTGTAGCCAACAGCAGTTCTGGTTTGGTTTTTTTTCCCTGGAATTGATTGAAACACTATTTTTGGTTTTAATCAATATATCTTTTAATTCTGCCATTGAAGGGGTGAAAACCAGCATCCAGCTAGCAAAATCCTGACCAGGATCCATACTATATTCCTTACCACTTTGGATTGCATCTGTCCAAAGCAGAATGTAGTATAAAACTGGATAGGGATGGATGATTGTGATATTGCATAGTGGCTTTATTGACTTACCTTAAAACCAAACTAAGCAGCCATATTCAAAATGCAGACTGGAGCATTGTGGTTTTGGCTCACGTAAATGTGCAAGCAGTCCTGAGGCTTTCCTTGGTTTTACCTGCCTTTGCCCACCATACCCAGTCCTGGTCTTCATGGTCAGTGTTTATGTGGTGATCTGTCATGCATTGAATGATGGTTGGTTGAAGTCTTGTGTCCTGTACCTTGGTACAGGTTATGGTATCTCTTCCTCTTATCTTTGCACTTCTAGTGTGGGCAGCAAAGTGCATGGTCCTTTCTGTTTGAAGGTGGATGGCTGTTCTGCTGCCTGAATGAAATCCTCATGAGTGAATACCCTCATGGTGGCAACTCTGGTTCTTGGCCATCAGTTTAAATTCTTGGTATAAGCATGTAAAGAAACTGGAAAAAGAGCTTTTTTTTGGGAACTTAGGTGAAAGTTAAGGCACCCTGGCAATAGGAAGGAATTAATGGCTCTAAAATGACTCTGCTTACCTGCCCTTTTCCTTTAAGAAGTGAAAGCTTAACAGCATAGTAAGAGATGACTGAGCTCATCTGTTGTGTAGAGAGACAAATCCCATGATTGCCTGGAGCTGGAACATCTGCCTCAAACAGTAGAGCAAGGCTGAGATCCTGCAGTTTGTGTCTTGCTTTGCTGTGCTGTTGTGGCCTGTGAGGGCTCTTTCCCTAGCTTCTGGCAGACTGATGCTTGCTGACTGCCCTTGCTGCACTGACACCAAGCATGTCTTTGCTGTACTTGATGGCAAACACTTTTACCTTGGTCTTTTTATAACTGCTGTGATTAATATTGTGCAAGAGACAAGTTTAACTCTAATTTTCTATATCTTTTATAATAAAGATGTCTTTTGAAAGAATTGGAAATAATGGAGTCTCTTTGAATTCAAAGATGCTTTTAAACTTAGGTTCTATCTTTGGTATTGTAGGGATAGTTTATTTTGGAAAAACTTCTTAACCTCAAGGGATGGGGGGAGTAGAGGAGGGTGGAACTTAGCTGACCTGTTGCAAGGACTTACTGTAGTTGCAGTGACACCCAGAGGCTGGAGATGGGTTATGTTCTGTGTGAAGCTAAGTGAGGAAGTGCATGGTCCAAAGAGGCTTTTTCTTACAGCTTTGTCAGTAGGAGGTTCTAGAGAACAAAGGAATGGCGGTCATCCACTTCCTGACTGGAAACTAGTCTGCAAGATCATGTAGGAAGTCTGTGGCAGAAGGAGGCTTTGGACTCTTTCTAAACTCCTGACTCGGAGATTTACTTTCTCTTAGACTGCTCAGAGACAGTATGGGAATTTTCTTCCACATTCTGTAAGCCATAGAATACACAGACTGATCCACTGGAGTTTTGAAGGGATAATTTTCAGGTTGCTTTCTGTGTGCCCTCTGAAGCATTTGCAAAATAAAAACTGAATCCTACCCTGCTATGCCTCTCGTTGGAGTGCTGGGTCTCTCATGGGAAGCATTTACTGCCTTGCTGTGTTAGCTGCATTTACTGCCTTGCTGTGTTAGCTGTGCTAAATTTTGCACAGCTACCTTGCAATTTTGCTAGCTTAAAATAATACTACCTACTGCTCCTGGAGACTCTTATGTCCTTCTAGGCAGTGGTTTGAAGCTTCCTGTAAACTGAAGCTTTATGAACTATGCTCTGGGCTATCCTGCTGTAGAGAATTCTTCTGCCAAGATGATTCCAGCATACTTCTTTCACTGAGTCTTCTGCAGTCTTTGGTGCATTGTAGTAATGTGCAATGATCACACTGTGGTATTTGCCTTAGCTGCTTGTTGAGCTTTCTTAGATCTGCACGTGTTTCAGTCCTGCTCCAGATCTGCAGGAAAAGCCCTTTTCCTCCTCCTTTTGCTCTCACACCCACGCTGATTTCTCCTAGCAGTTAAACAAGCTATGGCACAAGTGAACTTTTAAAACACCAACCTAACCTGACTACTGCGTCATGGAGTGCTACAAATGTTAAGCAGCTTGCCTGCCTGCTTCTCCAAATGGTCAGAAAGTATGATTGAAAGTAGAAACAGCTTAGGCTTTCCATGGATGTACTTTGGTGAAGAGAAAGACAACCTGATTTGGGAGCAGATTATAGGAATTTACAGAAGGGGGCCTGCAAAATAAATGTTCCTTTGTTATCTCGGCAGTTATGTCCTATGGAAGTGGCTTGCCTTATGGGGAGGAAGGGTATGATGTAGAGCTCCCAGTCCAACAGTCTATTCTGCTAGTGCTTGGTAAGAAGAAAAGGTACTAGTAGTTGTCACTAGATCTTCTTAACTGGTTGGTAGAAATGTTGCATGTGTCAGGTTATAAAGCACTCAAACCATTTTGGGGGCCAACTGCTCTATGCTATATAGAACTCTGTGATAGAGGCTTCTGAGGAAAATGTTGTGTTGGCTTAACACCATTGCCACTTGGGGCTGCAAGCCTGGCCTGGGGAAACCTGAGCAAACTTTGTGGGGTGCCAGTCTGAAACCCAAACTCAGTCATTTCAGGTACAGTAACTGTCTTGACATACTTTAGGTACTGCTGCCAGAGAGACTGCAGCATGGCCTAGCTTGCCCAGTGCCTTGATTTCAAGCTGGTCTTGTTTTCCTGTGCCTGAGGCATTTGGCTGTTGCCAAAACTGTATGAAACTGTCTCAAGCAACTGGAAAACTAAAAGGAGGATAAAGCAAGGTTCACTTTAAAACTGCTTGAGGACCAAATCCTGTTACTAAATGGCACAAACACCAGTAACTCTTCAGGAGGGTGCATCTATTTCTTTATATCTAGAGGACTGTCTTGGCACACTTCTGCTCCTAACCCTCAAGTGTGAGGTGTATGTTTTGGTTTGTAGTGTCAAGGCCACAGGCCGGATTAAGACTCCCAAAATCATCCTTCAGCACTGCAGATCTTGTAACTATTGCTCACCCATGACATCATCCTGTTTCCCTAGTGCCAGGTTACTCTTTCCCAGCCTTGGCTTTTCTTTGCAATAGCAAAAGAGATAAATGAAGCTTCAATGATTTCTTTCTTCCCTTCTGTATCTGTCCACTGCTCCAACCTGGAACATGTGCGAAAACAGCCTTCCCACCACCCACATTCTGTGCATTTTCAGTCATGCTTCTTACCCCTGCAAGGCTTTCCAGCTTTCATGCTGGTGTTGTACTTGCCTCGTCCTTGTCCTCCTTTATTTGAAAACTTATGAAAAATCAATGTGTGCATTTTTCACTAAGCCTTGGGTTTTTAATCTCTGTTCCTTAAGAGCTGGCAGCAGCGTGATGTAGGTTTGCATGTGATCTTTGTGGTGGTACTCGGGGGAGGCTTTATTACAGCCTTGATTTCTGGTTGGTTTAGCCAGTGAATAGTCAGAATGGGAAGCATTGAGCTTCCAGTACGTAAAGACCCTATGGAAGACAAGCATTGTAAGCAGCAGGTCTGTGTTCTGCCTTAGTGGCTGAGGTGCATGGGTATATCCCTACCAACTAATTTGAATTGTAGTCAATATTCATCTGGTTTCGTTATCCCATCCCATGTCTTTGGTGCTTCAGTTTTCTCTAGAAATGAGAGCTCCACTAACTTCTCTGCTTGTTCAAGCAGAAGCTTGTTTATACCAGACTTTGTCTGTAGGCAGACAGCTGTCTCCTGTTGGATTATGCAAGGGTTTAGCCTTCCATGCGTGCTGGGGGAGGACAACTTCACAACAGAGCAATAAACCAACTCATTCTGGGGGTGAGAGGGAGTGGCTGTGTACAACTGGCCTGCCTGCTTCAGAGCTGGCTTTTCACAAGCCTGTCTTGTCAGGAAAAGCACTCCTTGCATTTTTCTGCATTTCTTTAGAGCCTTCTGGTGTAACAATAGATTGTTGTCTAATGAGCTCAAAACAAGCTGGATTTACCTCTCTTGATCCTGAATGCTTTGGGGGAAAGCCATATGCAGGAACCAGAAAGAACCATGGCTGGAGTATATCGTAAGAGGCAGGTGCTGTTTGCCCAGCCAGTAAGTTAATGAGCTGCAGATGGTGATTCATTGAAGTTGTTTACTATGTTCCTGAGTGTAGTACTGGAAGAATGAAGACACTGGTCACCCTGCACCAATTCATGTGCTGTGTTGTTCGGGCTTCCAACAACTCAGCTGTTCAAAATCTATGTAATGCTTTTCACTGCTGAAATAGCTGTCCTCAAATGTGTTTTTTAAGGTTTCCAATGCTGTATGGAAACCATTCATTCTGCTGTTCTTTAGAAAAAGGTAAAACTTCACCTTTGGGCAACAGAAAGGGACTGCAGCTGCAGTGCTGCTCGTTTCCCTGGTTCCGCTGTTCTCTAGCTTGTGTCCAAGGAGTGTTGCCAGCATGTACTTTTTCCAAGACTGGAACTGGGAAATGTTTCCTTCCACATTGAGCAGCTGTTTAAGGTTTTTTCCTTCTAAATGTCAGGTGACGTCCTTTTCTAAACTTGGGAAGTGATGATGTTATTGGTCTAGTGGAAGGTGCCCTGCCCATGGCAGGGAGGTTGGAACTAGATGATCTTTAAGGTCCCTTCTGACCTGAGCCAGCCTGTGATTCCATGATGTTCTCTAATACAAAGTTGTGACTACACTGGCTCCAACAGGCACACTGCTGCAACAGAATGTGCCTGGGGAAGGAAGGTGCTTGCAGGCAGCAGGACCATCAGTATCTTTTCTCATAGTGTCACTGAAACAGAACATGTTTTATTTTGCAGCACACTTTAGCATGTGGAAGCTGAACAGTTTTGTTTAGTCTGTTCTACTGTCATCAGCATGAAAATCAACTGCATCACAAAAGTGGGAGGCACAAAAGGTGAGGCTGAGTGACCCACACCTTTAGCAGGTATGTGCACACAGTGTCAAACAGCTATGTGCCACATGTGGTTCTCCCTGCACACCATGGGGTTCTGGAAAGTTTAGCAAGAGGTCTTCAGTTGACATCATACAGAACCTACCTGACCACTTTTAAACAGTCACAACAGGCACTGGTTCCTTGGTGCTGGTTTGGGGATCCATATGCATGGGAGAGCATAGGGATCTTTCTAGGACAGCAATGAGGTGGTTTTGTTTGCACACTGCGTTAAATGGCTTCCTGCTGGGCCACTGTTCCTGTGAGGGTTGTGCAGAGAGCTGGCAGTTTTCCAGCACCTACAGCTGGGCTCTTGCTTTTTCTCCTTTCATGGTTTTGGTCTCTGGTGGCAGATGCTGCTTCCAGAACTTTAGTGTTGCCAACAGCATGGTGTCAAAAAGGTTGGTAAAGGTGTCCTGTTAAAATTGACTCCTCTGCCACTTCACTTTTGACTTAACTATTTCAGTAGTTCTCCTGTCTCATTCTTCCATTGTCATTGCATACAACCTGTCATACTGTGACCATCAGTCTGTCAGCCAATTTAACTACCTATCATCATGAGACACTTGGATGTCAGTGTCTGCAGAGGGAAAAAGTGCATGTTTTACACTCAAACAGATTTAGAAAGTCTTAATCAGGAAAAGTGCTTTTAATGCTTAATGTTTGCAAAATAACATGCAAACTTCTGAAGCCAATGTTACTTGTACCTTGGGTACCTACAAAGGGATCCTAGTAAACATAGTTCTGTATGAAAGCAGGGCCATGAGTTCTGTATTTGAACATAATCTTCTACTCCAATGCCCTTGTTTGAAATAGCTTTAGCTTTTGAAGTTTTTTAGTTGTATGAAGCAGCCCAGTTTAGTTTCAAGCTGCCCTTTGGTTTTAGCTCAGCTGAATAGCTACTATTTGTAATTATGATTTAGCATGACATTTATTAGCTGTTTTTAAACACCAAGATTGTCAGCTTATGAATGTAATCCACTCACGTTCTCATTTACATGTCCCAGAGAAGAGAACCTGGAGTCTGAACTGTTCCAAAGTGGTTTTTTTAATCTTCAAGAAAAACCCTCAGCTGTCACATCCTGTCTGCACCAAAGTATGTGTTGATCCAAAAATCAAAGCCAGCGGACTGCTTAGTAAACACTTCCAGTGGTTCATTTGAAAGGTGGCTAACTGCTTGTGTAGAAGAGACTCCTGCTTTTCAAGAGAAAGTTAAGACTATAGAGAGCATTTTTCTCTTGCTATATAGCCACATGAATAAAAGTGCTACACGTGGTCTGCCTGCCTTGAAGTACAGAGATCAGCTGAGTCAATGACAAGAAGATGTATTTTTTTCTTGCCTGTTATAGCCTAGGCTCACTGTGGATTCAGTACCCTGTTTTAAGCATTAAGACATCCATATTTTCAGTCAACTTTATTCATAAAATAAGTTTACTGTACAGTACACAATTCTAGCAATAAATTCTTTTCAAGCCATCTGCATTACAAAAATAACAGGTATGCAATGAAAAATAGTCACTCCACACACCGTGAAGGTTCTGTAAAATCCTAAAGTGATCAGGTCAGGGGGATGAAAGGGGAGAAGTATCAAATATGAAGACTAGGAGTAGATAAATTAAGTCACATTTTTCTTTACAAAAATAAACACTAATCAAGCATTATTTCATAATAGAGCAACCTTAAGAACTGGCACAGACTAACACCCCCTCTCTGCTATACAGGACTGGAGACTGTTCTTGAAAGGCAAACCAGAATGTCAGCCAGGAAACAGCATTCAGCATTACATGGATATAAATGTTAGAGACCAGTCAGTGGCTGAAAAGACACTTATAAAAGGAATCACTCAATCAACTGAACCCCAAACCTCTTGTGAGTCTGCAACAACAGAATACTCCATTGAAAAAAGGGTAAGTCACCAGCTTGCAACCTACAGCAGGAATGTGAAATCTAAATGAGAGCAGCATTGGAAAGGTTTTACAGAGCTAATGGCAGACAAGGCTGTTCTGTGCTTGAACTCAAATGCTCCCCAAACAGCTCCCACCAGGTAAGTTTGGAAATGGTTAAAACTTTTTTTGTTTTCCCACATACATGAAAGTCCTCACTATATTCTTAAGCCTAGAAAGAAGCTGAGGTGCTCTGGAAAGAGAAATAGAAATTCCTCAACTTATTTAAAAAATGCTCTGAAAATTGGGATAGCATGATTTTATCTGTCCTTTCAACTGCATTTCTTCCCATCTGGATTGGTTCATTGAAAATCAGCATTTATTCTCTCTGCCAAACACTCCTTTGCCACCACTTCACTTTTTTTCCTCTTAAAAGCACTATGGGAAGCAGGGCAGCAACAGAACAAAAACATTAAGTTCCCTATAAATAAGTTTATTGGTCCCTGGAAGTTCACCCTTAGAGCTGGGGTGAGTTTACCTTGAACCCAGGAAAGCTCTACCAAGTCAAAGGGAAGTTACATTTGAAAGTGACACACTTCAAAGCGTCTGGTGCATAATTCTTTCTGCATTGTTGCAACTGAAAATCAAATCCGATTAACAGTTGATTTCAGAATAGGGATTCAACTTACTTTGCTGCGTAAGGTACTAAATAGCCAAAATACTGAACTGCAGGTGGCAGTTATAAATCTACAGTTGTCCGTGGTTGAAAGTTTTCACCCTGCTGCTGTTGAGCATGCTTTCCAAGGAAAGAATACGTTAACATGCTGGATAAAAAGTGGTGATATCCATCAGAAATAGGAGTTCTCACTGCTTAGACCAAGAAAGGATAGTCAGACAAACAAAAGCCAAATATCAATTATTTTGGCATCTCTTTACTACAAGCCTGTCTTGCAAAGCACATCCATCAGATCTGCATACAACATCAGCTATACTTTGATCTAGAAAAACTAATTCCTTTTCACTTCTGCAAGTGTTGCAGGATTAGAAATGAGCAGTCTATTTGTCAGTATAGCATAGTGAAACTTTCCCTAGTGCACACGTAACACGTACCTTAAACTAACTTAAAAACCTTCCTGATGACTATTTAGTACTTAAGAATGAAAAATGAAGAGTACTAACTGCAGGCTGCTAACTAATTGCAGAAATGTTACTGCTGTGCAAGTGCTTTCAAATTGCCATTTCCCAATCTGAGAAGAAATAGATGGAACTACTGTGGCTTCTTGCTTCTAGAGAACTGAGCGTGCTTTCCTCTCTTAAAAGTAAAAGCTAAGGAAGAATTATACTGTGCTACCTGTGTTCTAAAAGCCAACAAAGCAGGAGGAGCTCTTTTCATGTTTTGAAAATACAATTAAGTAGACACGTTTTAAATAACTGTGTTCAAATTAAACAAAAATATATTGAGCAACAGCAAAACCATGGTTTACATTTGGACAATCAGCCTTATATTTAAACAGGCTAAATCACAGACATCCTTATGTTTTATGCTGCCTGTAAACCCTTTCCATTAAACAGGTTTGTTGAAACATGAGAATCTATTAAAAACATACTAAAAGGAAAAAACATGATGTGGACCATGCACAAAGCATATTCAGAAGTTATTACTTTTTAGCCAGAAATCAGACTTTAAAGCTTACCTTCATTATATAACAGGCACACTGAAACTTTTTATGAACAAGAATTTAGCTAAATTCTGTGAAATCTTGTCTTTCATCTGTAAAATAATGTCATATAAAAAGAATTTCCAATGTGGTTAAGTGCATGAATCCATTTCCCATGAAAGTTAGATCTATGGCAATTAAGTTTGTCCCTAAGGCTTTTGTAGAATACCAATTGTAATTTATCTTACACAGTATAAAAGCCACTAAACTGGAGTTTAAGATGCATTAGCTTGCTGGTGCCCTATTCAGTAACAAGTGCTTGACAAGTGACCCCTGATTCTCAGTTTGTAAAGTGTGCAATTGAAGCTTGTGGGCTTCCACAGTCTTCAGCTTTTCCTCAGGCTCAAATCACTGCTTGTTACTAATCCTGACAGAGATGTGCTCTCTGATGCATCTTCTTTCTTGAGGTTCAGAAATGATTCTCTGGTTATTTGAAGAATTTCTCTCAGGCCTTTGTTTTCCTGCTGTAATCAGAGAAAGAAAAAGATATTTAAGAGAACTCCAGAAAGAAGTCAAGACAACTCCATTAACAACCTCCCCTCTATTCCAAACATATGTAAAAGGATTAAAATACTGATTTGCAGTCAGGTGGTGCTATGTTACTTTTTAAAACTGAGAACTTTAGGTTTCTGATTCTTGCTCTCTTGAATGGGCATTAAGCTTTAAAAAACCCCCTCAAAACACAAAGATGGGTAAGAAAAGAGTAACTAAGTTGCATTTAAAAATAACATCTGTTCTTTCCACACATACAGTCCCATAACTAACTGCTTTGCCAGTAAAGAGTAAAACTGTGGCTCCTCCAGTGCTAAACAACTGAGAATCTCCCCAAAGGGACAAAATTATTACTAAAAAAATAATCCTATTTAAAAGCCAAAGATGTGGGTATTATTATTTGCACCCTAATGTCTCATTAGGATGAATCTGTATTATTTCCTAGCTCTTGGTTACACTCCTGGATACTTCAAAAAAACGGAAAGCTTAAGCCAACATGTAGTCTTCACCACCAGACATCAGTGATTGGTATCACCATGTAAGACTTGAGGAGAGGAGGGAGAGGAAAATGGCACTTCCAGTCCTCCAACAAGGAAAGTGCAACAAAATAGCAGTGTGAGTGACTGATACAGTAATTCATACAACATAGAGTAACTGAACAGAAATAACTATTTACTGCCCTGCTCTTGGCACCAAAGCTGTTTTCATTTTGTACTTACCTCCAGCTGAAGGATTCGTTCCTGCTCTTTACAACCATGCTTTTCATCAATTTCAACAGCTTTCCTCATTACTGCTGCCATTTCTGTAATTTGGTCCACATGTACTTGCAGCTCCTACAACATAAAAAGTAAACAATGACAGCAGGTGTTGGTTGATAAGAAGCTCAACATGATGCAGCAGTGTGTATTTGCAGCCCTGAAAACAACTATGTGCTGGGCTGCATCAAAAGGAGTGTGACCAGCAGATCAAGGGAGGTGATTCTACCCCTCTTCTCTGCTGTTGTGAGACTCCACCTGAAGTACTGCGTTCAGCTCTGCAGTCCCAGACATAAAAAAGACATGGAACTGTTGGGAGCAAACCCAGAGGAGGTCACAAAGATGCTCAGAGGGCTGGAGCACCTCTGCTATGAAGACAGGCTGAGTGAATTGGTCTTGCTCAGCCTGGAGAAGAGAAGGCTGCATGGAAACCTTACATAACGGTCTTCCAGTACCTAAAAGGGGACTACAAGAAATCTGGAGAGTGACTTTTTACAAGTGCATGAAGGGATAGGACAAGGGAGAATGGCTTTAAACTGATAGAGAGGAGATGTAGATTAGCCATTAGGGAGTTCTGTGAGGGTGCTGAGACACTGGCACAGGCTGCCCAAAGGAGCTGTGGCTGCCCCATCCCTGACAATACTCAAGGCCTGGAGCAACCTGGTCCACTGGAAAGTGTCCCTGCCCATGGCAGGGGGGTTGGAACTGGATGAGCTTTAAGGTCCCTTCCAACCCAACCTATTCTGTGATTCTATGATAGTAGAGTTTGAATAAAGGAAAAGTTGAGGAAAAGGCAATGAAAAATAAAAGCTTTTGGAAGCACCATTAAGATATTTGTTCTCACTGACCACCTATCATGCTAACCTGACCTTTGGACAAAATTCACCACAGCTACTAATATCGGGGAAAGCAGAACACTAGACTGAAATAAAAACCAGTATAGACTAAAGTTAAATCCCACCTTTAAATTATGAACTTGAATGGGGGTCCACACATCCAGTAGATGATCAGCTTCCCTTTAAACTAGCAGAAATGATTAAGCTACCATAAAGAACTGCCTCACTTTGAATCACAAACTTGATGTGACCCAAATATACTTTACTAAAACAAACACGAGCCCTTTACACACTTCTGTCTCTGGCAACTCAGTTGCCAAAGCTGTTGTTCAGCTGTTTACTTATTAAACACCCACTTGGAGCAGCAGAGAGGGAGGGAGGGGTGAGGTAGAACTGAGTGTAAATATTTATTTTCTTCTCAGTTTCCACTGAAGGCGATCATAGGAGACCTTTATTTTTTTTTCCCCATCAAAAAACTAAATTTACCTTGAAGCTGTAAAGAATGAGTTAGTGAGGATGTACCCCTGAGAAGGGCTGGGAGGGAGGTAGTATGTTTTAGATATACTGACTGCTGTCCTTGCCAGCTTACACGGTCTATTGATCAATATGATTCAAGGCCTATTCCGAGGTCACTAGTGTTAGACCAGATGCTAACACAAATGTGTAGGGTTCTACTCTGGAAAGTACACATGCAAAACTTAAATGCTGTAGTACCAAAGAATGCAATGAAAGTGGTTCTTAACAAAGATAGCGTCAAACATCTATGAGCACTTTTTGCATTTATCTCCTTTTTGTTTGCCATATACCTCATTCACAATAGTTTACGAAAATGTTGCGTAACAACACTTTGCTTTTCTAGTTTTCAAAAGCTGTAAAATGCAGCAACCTTTCACCAGCAACTCTCACCACCCTTTAAGCACCTCAGGCTGCCCTAGATTCCCTTCAGCAATCCTGATCAGTACTGAAACAAAAACTAAGGGTTGAAGCAGGAAAGAAGAGAAGTGTATATTCAGTTTACCATTCAAAAGGCCCCTTAAAAATTTCAGGTTTACTAATTATTTGTTGGAATCACAAGCATAAGTTAAAGCCAGTCTAAATGTCTGAATTACTAAATTCTGTGGCCTGTGGAAGTATAATAAGGTGGTTGCCTTAAAGACTGAAGCAAAACAAAAAAAGTAGATACACTAATGAAATGCTACTTTTTAAAAGCTTAAATAAATGAGAAGCCAATAAGGTTGACTTGACTGATTAAGTTCCTTATCATGTTTCATGGACTGGATTAAAAAAATTATGACGTGGTAGTACAGTGATACAAAACCTGAGACAAAGTAAGCATCAAACTGATCCACTACAAACTAACTGAAGTATTACCCAAGAAAAACAAAGGGGAAAAAAAGCCAACAACCAAACAATTAAGTTATTACCTTGGAATGTTGCTCTTTTAACTTCATTATTATACTTGGATCATCCTTTTTGCTTGCCATTAGCAACCTAAACATCTGTTCTCTGTACTTGCTCATTATGAGTTCCAGAGCAGACTGGTGTTCTTCAAGAGATGTGCGTAGTTCTACCAAAACAATTTTAATTTCAGTTACAGCTTAACAGAGAAGAACTAAAACAAAATACAAAAGCACTTCAGCTTGAGAAAACTGAAATAAGCCCATAATGAAGGGTCCCCTCTCCTTGCACCATAAAATCTATGTAGGCTCTACAGATGTCTTCAGTGGTGACTGCCCTGGGAAAATTCTTGTCAGAAACAGAGATCTTTTGTTAATAAAACTTCATATTCAGTCCCTTTAGCTGACATAAGCCATGTTGAGCGTAGCAGAGCAACTTTATTCTAGCCACTATAAGTAGCACTGTACAAAAGCTAGAAAGAAGTATACAGATCTGTTTTAATCTGGTAAGTAAGAGTTAAAAAATGCTCGTGTTCAAAATATACTAAGCCAAAGGACAAATAACTCCTAAGATAAGACAAGATTCATACAAAATCAAGATCTTTGAATCCTTTGCTGAATATAACTGTTAGAATAAGTAAGGTATTCCAGGAGGAACAGTTAATTCCTAGTGTACAGAATTCCAGAAGGAATTACGCTACTGTGCTTACCCTACAACTTCTCCTGACTGTTCCTAAATCAGTTATTTTTAGCAGTGGGAAACACATTTCCAAATAGACACCTATACTGCAGAATTAAGTTCTATTTATCTCCTCACTTGTGCTAAACATTAGACAAGGACTGAAAAAAGTAATTTTCCACAACTCTCACTTTTTGTCAATCACAGTTCCAGTGGTTGGACATTAGGATTCTTTATTAGATTGTGTTCTAATCAGTTAAACTGACAAATTAAGACTAGAAGAAAAACTTCAACATCAATTTTTCTGAGAACAGATCAATGGTGAAAGTGTCACTGATTCCAGTGGTGCACGTTGGAACTTGAAAACGACAGAGTATCATTTTACCTTTATTTTCCTGTTGCAGTTCCCTGATCTGTCTGTTTTCTTGTTGGATACCCATCACTAACGTAGACCGAGGACGATGTCTTGCTACTTCATTAAGCTCTTGAATTTCTTCTTGGTACTAGTTATTGGAAAAACAAAATCAAACCAAACCAGCCACAACATATTTAAGTAACCAAAGGCAAGCATTAATCAGCAAGTCACAAAGGAGCAGTTCTACTGTCGGTCAAAGTCTGTAACCAGTAAGATAATGCTTGGTTCTAAATAATAATGTTAAACAAACAGAAACCCTTCTGAAGGTGTTGCTAACATACTGCCCTTTAGAGACACAAAAATATCACCTTTGTTTCATACAAGTTTCATACCTTAGATGTGTGCAGTGGGCATTAGTTAACTTTCAATTAATGCAGGTCAAGTTCATCATCAAGTAATTTAAAACTGATATACATATGGTAAAGAAAAACCATGAGGTGTTAACCTCTAGATATTTACTGTGGCTTCCCAATACCTTAAACCACAAGGCTGTACGGGTACAAGTCCTGTGGACCTGATTGAAGGGATCCTGGCTCTCAACAAATGGGTAAGTTTAATGCTCTCAATTTGAAGTCATGAAGCCTCTGCATGACTGCTTTTACAGGGATGAAGTACATACAGGATTTTATTACTTTATAGGCCCATTAATACATGCTGTGGTCTATTAAAATGACAGGATGAAGTCTCATATGGAAAGTCATTAGACCCCTTTATGTTTTTCTAGTGAAAAAAAAATCTAATGACCTGCTTTGTATAGCTTAACACCAGAATGGAACTAAGCCTAAGAAGCTAATTTGAAACAAAAGGAGGCAGTGATAGGTTAAAAATATTGTGAACAGAAGAAAGCATGACTGGGCCTCTGTAGGATTACATGTGCATGTTGAAATTAATGAAACAAGCAGTTTTACAGCAGAGCAAAACACAAGCATCCACACAATGGTTTTAAGATACCAACTGAATTTCTACCTGTGTTCTTCAAATAAATCCCAGTTTCAATATTTAAAGTAGAGTCTTCACAGGATCAAACTAAATATATAAACAACCTATTTTTAGATTATAGTCACACCTCTAATGAAAATACCTAGTATGGTATTAAAGGATTAATCAAATAATACACTAGTTTTACACTGTACATTAGCACACAAAAATTATCTTTAACTATGTGTTTCCATGTTGTTCTCTTAATGGAGGAAACAAAGTTGGAAAACAAACCTGTTTCATTGCTTCAACCCGTTTGTTAAGAGCTGTAGTCTGTTCAATCAGAGCTTCTGCTGCATTGTCATGCTCCCTCAGCCGTTCCACCAGTGCTTTCGCATCTGCTAAGGCTTTTTCGATTGTGCAACTCATTTCTAAAGATTAGAAACGTGTTATTTTCACACCACCACCTGTTTGCTACACAGAGAACAGCTATCTATGTGAAATATATATATTTCTAGACTAAAGCAGTTGAATAAACCTTTGCCTCAGAAACATACATTTTGTAGTATTTTATGAGTAGGAAGAAATTATGCCTCAAGTACACACTAAAGTCTTCCTTTCCTTTTCCTCCTTTTTAACTGCTGTTGAGATCACATATCAGAGCAAGGAAATGAAAGTAAACTTTAGGTTTTGACGAGAGTATTAACATACCAAATGCCAAAGTAAAACTATTGAACATATGGAAGAGCATATATGCATGTTCTTCTGTAAGCAGCAAAGAAAAAAAAATGATTACATAACTATTTCATTTTTTCAGTACTACCTATTTTTTTTATGTGCCCTCCTACCAGTCAGATATACTTCAAGATATTTGAGAAGTAGAACTCCAGCACAAAGGACAATGCTAAAGGTCTAAAGTGGACTGGAAGATTTTGATGCATTAAATCAGCAGAGAAAGAAGAGCTCAAACTGACAGAATAGATACTTGGGTAATAAACAGAAAACTAAAGGCTCATGTTTTCTTCATGTCTGTAAAAAGAACACAAACATCATGTGTCACAGCATGGAATGGAACTGTAAAATTTTCAGCAGGATAAAGACAGTAACTCAGCTAAGAAAAAGAACTGACTGCACAGCTAAAATACCAGCCTTCTAATTGCAGTAGCTAGCAGAAATTACCTTTAGCTAGAATTGCTAAACTTGCAAAACACTTGTGCATACCAGCATTTCCAAACTACTGGCCTTTACCCTGTATTTTGTCGTGCTCACCCTCGACAGACCAAGTTTCAAGACTGAGATTTTCAGCCTAAGTTTTTGTTTCTTTCAAGAAACCTGGTCCTTTTTCTACTAATAAGGAGATCTGCTTAAACTTCTTGAACTGTTCTTGAGCAATCAGAGAGCAAGGATAGAGGTTTATTTGTTATGGGCCTTACTGATACAAGACTTAAGATTTGTTTCAGGACACTTCCAAAGGTACTGAAAGAATCAACTAAATCCATTCCTTAGCCAGGCTGCTTAGTATAGCAGAGAAGGTTAATGAGCCTTTCCTGAGCTACAGAGAAAAAAAAAATGCTCCATATTGGTTTGCTAACTCTCTTAGGCACCTTTGCAAATCATTTTACCGAAGCCTAAGGAAACCCTCCCATTTTCCTCACTGGACCTTTTCCCACTGTCCTGAGTAGGTAGTACAAGTAATGGTATTTCAAACACCAGAAATTCCACCATTCCCCTCAAAAGATTTACAAACAGTAGGAATAACCAGCCCTCACGCACTAAGGTGAGGGAAAACTGAGCAAGACAGGAGCAGGGTATGGAATGTTCTCTCTGAAGAGCTCTCAGGCACCCAGAATATCCTGCAAGATCTACCCTCTCAACATTTTAATTGGGTAATTTCATTAGCTCTGAGGAGCACATGTAATACAAAAGCATTTACTTCACTTTTTCTGTGACTAGAGAAGGGTCTTTCAGGGACCATGCCATCACAGAAAGGTCAAGACTTGTTTGCTGGTAAAGGAGCTTCAGAAAGTGAGCTTCCTGTATGCACAGAGCACAACAGTTTCAACCTGTGTTTGCTGTGATCCATGTGTTATCAGAAACATCAGTATTTTGGCATGTACAAGTTTCCTATTAGGCATTCATAATGTTAAATCCTTCCTGTTTACAAACTGGAATATTTATTTTAATTTCTATATGATGTATGCATGTATTCAAGGTATCAAGTTCTTCAGCAGACTGATGTGTTATCACATTTATTCTACCTGGTTTACCTATTTTAAATATTATCTGGCAAGGAATCGTACTGTATTGTTTTTAAGGATGTGCTTTTCTTGCTCCTCATTTCTCCTTCCAGTTCTGGTCTCAGATTCTCACACAAAACATCACAAGCAAAAGATGACCTTCCACACTAGCTGGCTAAGCTGTTACAGAAATTGATTTAATGAGATCCATATTTAAGGAGAATCTGAAGAGCAGTCTTTAACTCAATTCATGGGTCATGAATTCTCTAGCTAGTATAAAACAAAGCCTCTCAGGCCTCTCCATGAGCTTGGAATCCATCTGGCACTCAGACTACAATGCAGTTAACACCTCTGATAATTTGTACGCATCAACATGAATTTTTAAACACAGGGCACATTCACTTGCCTGTGCACTTTCTCATTTTGACCCAACCCAGCCACACGAGATGAAAAGAAACCCATCTGTAGCAAAGCCACTGGCATTCTTTTCCACAGTGAGTGAGCTGGGGAAGACGTGTGTGCCCTGTGCGGAACCCACAGTGATCCTCCACTGTAACCATGCAGCAGCTTCAGCAGGCCCACCTCCTGTTTTCAGGCAGGATTTTTACTTCAGAAAGGAGAATTATTATTTATATCATAGTAATTCACAGTGGCTCCAAATCTTGACCATTATTCCTGTGCACAAGAGACTGGCCCTAATTCTTGGAATTTGCTCTAGTTGCTCATCTGGCAGCCTGTGGAAAACAAATCTTCTGCCTTATCCTAAACCAGATCCAAATCTGTGAGCCAACCTGGACATCTGGGGAAACCCCCCAATTAATCAAATATAATTGACTTTAATTAATTTGTATTGTATATTATTCTTTTAATGAGCATAAGCACTATAGCTGCTAAACTTCGTGGTTCCTGACCTCTGCCCTACAAGACATGCCCAGCTGCAAACAGATCTGTTAGTCTGCAATCTTACCAACAGGGTCAGCAGGTAGCAAGAGCAACAACCCAAACAGCATAGCAATACTGGTACTGCATATTTATTTCCTGTCACTTCCTGCTATTTCTTAATTGCTTTGATTATCAAATTTGGCTGCCCTTTAAAAAATATGCAACAGACCAACAGCAAAGAATAAAGATTTTTGTGCTGTTATTGCCTTCCTCTAGTTTTCCGTCTCTTTTTTTTGTACCCTTACTGAAAACTACCTTTTCCCACAGCTTAGTGCATCGGATCGCCGCTCTCCACGGTGACCAGCTCAGCAAGGCCAAACCTCGCCAGAGTTTCTACTTGTTCTAGGCTGGGTGTAGATGCCCATGAGCACTCTCCTCAACAAAGCCGAGCACTCACCGCGGCTCCCCGCAGCGAAACGCGCTACAGGAGCCTCCCAAAGCACACATAGGCCCAGACCATAAACGGTGCCTGGCCGGCGCACGGCCACACGTCAGGCACACCTGCGGGCACCCCGTCGCTCGGCAGCGGCGAGTGAGGGCCGCCGAGGCCTCCAACACTAAGGCACAGCAGTCAGGACTGTCGCGACAGCGACTCGCTACCGCGACACGGCGGACACGGGAAGACTGATAAAGGGTCCCTCGCCTAGTGCCCGTCGTGGTATCACGGCCGCCCGTCTATCCCCACACCAGCCCACTGAACTCCTAAGTGCCTGGCGATACCCACCATCCCCCTCCCAAGCGCCCCTTCCCCGCTTATCAGCACTCACTCATGGCCGGCGGCGGCGGCAGTGCCCGGCGCCGGGGGTGCAGCCCCGACCGGCGCGGACTGGCCCGCCCCGCTGTCAAATGGCGGCGGGCCGGACGGCTGGGGCGGAGGGGGGAGTGGGTTGGGTCAAGTCGGTGGGAGGTGGCGAGTGGGTTCTCGGCGCCTCGCGAGACTGCCGCCCTTTGGCTCCTCCTCCTCCGCGCCGTGAGGGAAGTGGCGCGCGCGGCCGGGCGGAGGGTCCGGGGTTGGGGTCGTCATGGGGGGCGAGTGAGCCCGGCCTGCCGCCGCTGGGGTCCGGGTGGTTGGGGCGGCCGCGGAGCGCAGCGGGGACGGGGGAAAGGAGGGAGGAAGGGGAGAGGCGCTCCCCCGCCAGCGCTGGGGGAGCCGTGGTGCCAGCGGCGTAAGTGGCCGCGCGGGGGTCCCGCGGCCTCAGGGGTGGGCGGAGCGGGGGGGGCTTCGGCCGCTTCTCCCACCCCCGCGGGCGCCGGTCGCGGAGGCAGGAGCTGGGCCCCGCGCTCGCCGCGGAGCCGGCGGCAGAGGAGGAAGCGGGCGGAGGGGCATGGAGGTCGCCTGGGCGGAGGCGTCCGCGCCCGACCCTGTCTAGGGCGTCCCGTGGGTCTCATTCCTCCTCCTCGGAGCGAGCCCGCGGGCGGGCCCGGGCGCGCCGCGGAGCGGGGCCGGGACTTCTGCATCAGAGGAGGAGCCGGCCCAGGTAAGAAACGCTTCCCTTCCCCTGCCTCGAGCCTGCGGGCGGGCCGGCACCGACCTCGCCTCCTCCGCACCCTGCCGGTCCCTCCTGCATCCTTGGCCCCTAGAGTTTCCCCTTTCCCCCCCGGCACTGTGCCAGGCTAAACATAAGAAGCAGACTCTTGGGCCAAGACCACTGGGCTTGGCTGCGGCCGAAAGAGATGAACTGTGCCCCAGCAGCCGCACCTGTTGCTGAGGGAAATAGTCCCATCATCATCATCCCCCCTCCGCCGCCCCGCCCCCCCCCCAGGGTTCTGAACGCAGTTGACTTGTATGAGTCATGGAATCACAGAATGGTTTGGTTTGGAAAGGACCTTGATCATCTAGTTCCAGCCCCCTTAACTTGAGCAGGGACATGTCTCTCAAGGCCCTTTCCAGCCTGGCCTTGAACACTGCCAGGGTTGGAGCATTTACAGTCTTTGTTGCTTTAATATTTTAGTTTATTAAATGAGCTCATATATCTTTGGTCTTGTATATTCTGTAATATATCCGCATTTGTGTGGACAAAATAGATTTTTATATTAGAAATGTTATGGAAGCATCTGGAAGTTGAGTAAACTTGAGGAGCATTTGATCTGAGAATAGTGGTCTAAATAGTACTTTTCATATGTAGTTTGGGTGTTCAGGTTATGGTGTCCACCCTAACACAAGTTCTGATGTTATAGTTGTTTCAAAAGTATTTCAGTGATGATATAGGAGAGCAAAACCCAGGTTGTTGTGAAACAGGAAGGTGTACCACACTTCATTGCAGAGCTCCCAGGCTTCATAGTTGGGAGGAACACCAGGATGCTCCTATGAGGCTTGCTTGATAAGAAACACATGCGTTGTAATTTCAGACTTGGTGTACCTGTCAGTGAGAGATCAAAGTACAGGTGCAAATGTTGATTTAAAAACAGCAAGATCTATCTAGCAAAGTGAAGGCTGAAAAATCTACTTAGAAGTCTGGTGTTTATGCAGCTTCAAAGTTTGTGTGGCCTTATTATAAATTAATTTTTTTTCATGTTGCTTATTTTAGGAAATAAGCTTTAAAGAGGAAGCAGTTTGTGTACTTTTATCCCCTGAAAGTATCCTTTAATTAGAAAAATGGGGAGGATAATAGTGTGCACTGGTCTTACCTTTTCAACACTGTACTTCTCTCTGTTTTTTTCCCTCCTAAGGTTAGGAAATAGAAATGTAGTATTCTAAATACGTATGCTAGCAAGAGTTCTAAAGGATATGTAAATAGGTTCTTAAACTGGGAATTTTGTTGGTTTTGTTTATTTTTTTTTAAAGCTTAGCAATTTTGTAGGATTGAATGTATACAATGCATAATCAAACTACTGCAAGAGGCAACCTTCGAAGCTTGCGTAGTTTAGTAAGATAATTTTTACACTTACTAAGTTGCACAATAATCTTGATGTGATTTTTTTTTTCTTGCTTTGCACAATTTTGTTCAGATTTTTTATATCTGCTTCTTTTAGGAAGAAAATGAAAATCTTTTCTGAGTCTCATAAAACTGTTTTCGTTGTGGATCACTGCCCGTATATGGCAGAGTCCTGCAGGCAACATGTGGAATTTGATATGTTAGTAAAGAACCGGACCCAAGGAATTATACCCATAGCACCCATATCAAAATCACTATGGACCTGTTCAGTGGAATCATCCATGGAGTACTGTAGAATAATGTATGATATTTTCCCTTTCAAGAAACTGGTAAGTTGTAGCCTCATGGCACATGATACTTTATAGCATAAGGGGTATTTCCTCATTTTGCTTTAGGCTTTTAATATTGTTAGCTGATGGTTAGATTAAAAAGATCAAATATAATTTATTATATAAAAATTTATTTCTGCTGTTGATACACTTCGTAGCTATTTAAATGGGTTCGAGTAGTACGTGAATCCCAGTATATGTTTATTTTTGGATCCTTTCATTGTCTTAATGTCACTTTGTAACTCAGTATAAAACATGGAGAGGTGCTTTAAGGTAACTTGCAGATATTATTGTGTTCTTCAGAGCTATAATTTTATGAAAGCTTGAGTGATGTATTGTTTCAAATTGAATTTGGTTTCTAAACACGCTTGGTAGCAATGCATAAGGTTTTTGGTCTCAACTTTGAAATAATTCTGGGTTTAGGGACAGGTAGGGTTGCCTTTCAGTTACCAGCTTGAAAAAGTGGGGGAGCTTCCTGGCACACAGCTGCTTGTTTGGAAAAATAAACCCCTGGTGGGTTCTGTAACACTGTATCATAAATAAAGGTACTGATCCTTGTTTTTTAGATCATTTCTCACCGAGTAAACCATTGTGCCCTGTCCTAAGTTACCCTTAAAAAAAAAAAGTAAAACATCCTTGTGACAGTGATACTGGCACAAAATAGGGATGATGGAATACTACCTATGTCAGTGAGCAGTTGAGCCAGGGGCTGGGCTCTAAGTACATACAGTAGTTCAGTGGTTTGATGCATGTCATCCGTACTGCCTTGATGGATTACATGTCCTGGTTCTCAAGACAATTTAAGTGAATTTAAACTCTGGAGCATTTAATATACAGTCAAGTCCCATCGTGGGAATATATCAATAGAATCATAGAATAGTTAGGGTTGGACTTGTTCCAACAGTTCCATGTCCTTTTTATGTTGAGGACACCAGAACTGCACACAATACTCCAGGTAAGGTCTCATTAGAGCAGAGTAGAGGGGCAGGATCACCTCCTTCGACCTGCTGGTCACGCTCCTTTTGATGCAGCTCCGGGTATGGTTGGCTTTCTGGGCTGCGAGCACACACTGTTGGCTCATGTAATGGATTTGAATCGGTTGACTGAACTGAAGCCTCTGCTCTCGTGAGACCTCACCTGGAGTATTGTGTGCAGTTCTGGTGTCCTCAACGTAAAAAAGACATGGAGCTGTTGGAACAAGTCCAGAGGAGGGCAACGAGGATGATCAGGGGACTGGATCACCTCCCGAATGAAGACAGGCTGAGAAAGTTGGGGCTGTTCAGCCTGGAGAAGAGAAGGCTGCGTGGAGACCTCATAGTAGCCTTCCAGTATCTGAAGGAGGGCTATAGGGATGCTGGGGATGGACTCTTTATTAGAGACTGCAGTGATGGGACAAGGGGTGATGTGTTAAAGCTTAAAACAGGGGAAGTTTTGATTGGATATAAGGAAGAAGTTCTTTACTGTGAGGGTGGTTAGATGCTGGAATGGGTTTCCCAGGGAGGTTGTGAATGTTCCATCCCTGGCAGTGTTCAAGGCCAGGTTGGACAGAGCCTTGGGTGGCATGGTTTAGTGTGAGATTTCCCTGCCTATGGCAGGGCGGTTGGAACTTAAGGTCCTTTCCAACACTAACTATTCTATGATTCTGTGGTATGGGAAACTCAAGTTGAGGTGGCAGGTGTGCTTCCTCTTGACTTTCTTGTCATCATTAGAACTTACATTGCTATGTGATATTTAGTAAATTTTGCTAAGTGTTTACCCCTGTGATCTACTGTGACAGTCTTTGGAGAATGACCTGCAGTATTGCAGTATAAGTATTTATTTTGTAGCTATTCTCCTGAAAATTTTGCCTAATTATAAAAATTCTTCATAATACTCTGCAATGCTAATTTGGTGTAGATACTGATTTAGTAGCTTAAAAATATAAACAGAATAAGAAGTTGCTAACTGTAATGTTACAAAAGAATAAGTGAATGTAGTAGGAGCGGACGTTTTTTGTACTTTTATTATCTTATTTTTAGTTTGCCTGATCATTGCACATACCTCCAGAATTTCAGAATGAGGGTGTAATTCATATTTGTTTGGACTTGGGGAAGTAGCCATAATGGGTGTTACCTGTATGATTTGATACAGTAAGATCTTACATGTGCTTTTTTGATCCCTTAGGTGAATTTCATTGTGAGTGATTCTGGGGCTCATGTCTTGAATTCTTGGACTCAAGAAGATCAGAACTTGCAGGAGGTACGCTTTGTAACTGTCCTTTTGGGTTTTAAGTCTAGATTAATTGTGGAATAAACAGCAGCTTCTTATGTTAAGTACAAAATAGCTTTGGTTAATTAAAACAGCGGACCTAGTCTGAAATTGTGTAATAGAATTTTAAGTAGCCACATGTGAGGATGGGCTGTTCTATAGGCAGCTTTACATAAGTTAAAAAGAATCCAGCAGCTTGGAGTTTAGAGTTATATATTAAATGTTATGAGGAAGTTACCTACGTATTTCTTCTGTAATTTGATGATGCTTCTTGAATTTTAAATTTGGTTTTCTTTACATTTGCACTATAAGCAAATAAACTGTAAAAAAAGTGAATATTCTCTTTGTTCTTGTTTTGTTTAATACTGAATAGGCTCATCCTCTGAAAAATTTATATTTACTTTGGGAAGGAACTGAATTTCCAGAATCTGAGAGAATAAAAGCAGGTGGCAAGTGATAATATTAGAATTTATTTCAGGTATTGAATATAAATTGTTATTATAGCCAGGTATTTTTGAGTAAGAAATGATAATATTCTCAAGGCTTTGTAACACTTAATAAATAAATAGTAAAGGATAATATAGGGCCAAATATTTTCTATAAGGTTGGCAGCATGTATGGTCTTCAATAGCTCTGTCTGTTTTTGTCTCAATATTAATTTGCATGTAAAATCAGTTATAATGATGGCTTTTTCTCATAGCTGATCATTGTAATGAAGGGCTGGAAAGTAACTTTCAATAACAGTTTTTTTCTTTTTAATTAGTTGATGGCAGCATTAGCAGCTGTTGGGCCTCCTAATCCTCGGGCAGACCCAGAGTGCTGCAGCATACTTCACGGTCTGGTTGCAGCAGTTGAAGCACTCTGCAAGATAACAGAATACCAGCATGAGGCTCGAACCATGCTCATGGAAAATGCAGAACGTGTGGGAAACAGAGGAAGAATAATCTGCATTACTAATGCAAAAAGGTATGTATGCTAATGTGCTTCTACCATTTGCAGAGAAGTTCTTTCATAAGTTTTTAGAAGCCTTTTGTTGATTGTCATGAATTCATGCTCTACATAGCTAACTTTTTTGTGGTCTTTGTTAGATTCTGTCTTGCCTTATTAAACATTTCATCTAGGGTGGTGTGTAACAAATAAAAGATTTCCCACTTGAAATGGGAGGGCATTTAGTGGCATGTTGCTTTGGAGGTTTGGTTATCCTGCATAAAAATAAATATAAAATGTCTTTCTAGTGACAGTCATGTTCGGATGCTTGAGGACTGTGTTCAGGAAACCATTCATGAGCATAACAAGCTTGCAGCTAATTCAGATCAGTAAGTATACATTTTACAGATGTAGCTTATCATATTCTGTGTGTGCCCGTTGCCTTCTCTGTGAAATACAGATATATTTTTGTTACTTAAAATTTATTCTAATAAACTGTTTGAATAGCTGTGTGAAATAGAGGTTGCTAAATCATGATATTGTTAACTTAGAGCTGGAGTGTAATCATTAGCTTTTCAGTATCATCATTTATCCCCACAGGCACAGTACAGTAGTTCAGGTTGTAACCTTCTACATCTTGCTCCAAAATGAAACATGTAACTGTGCCTTGTTATGTATTGTATATTTGTAATCAGTAGTGCATCTGATACATGTTTTCTTGTCAGCACTGCATTATTTTTACATTCATCTTCAGCTAAAATAGTTAACTTCTTTGAAATTAGCTTTTAATTTCTGAAGTGTTGTGTTGCCTGACACTTCCCTTGAGATGAAGAAATCTCTTGAAATACAGGTTGCATTTCTGGTGAGAAGTCATTTTTCCACAATATGTTTTGTCTAATTAAATGGTAATCTGTTTGGCCCAGGGACTGCGTGTTGGCTTGTGAAGTGTATAATAGGTTGAGATCTTATTCTTGATTGCTCCTTAGGCACTTAAATAGCAGAAGCAGGAGTCTTCTATATTTACTTGCTGCAATTGCAATTTCAGCATGAATGAAGGATACTGCCCCAGAGAATCAGGTTCCAAGTCCACTGTGAAGACAGAAAAGCGATCTCATTCCTGTAGGTAGAGATGTGGAACAATGTTTTGATCTCTCCAAATTTCCAGCCACCTAGGGAGATAAGCATGCTATCTGGGGAGTTGTTTTCAACTTCACTGGAATCCCCTTATTAATACCTGTGCATGAACTTGGAGACACAAATCCTCTGTAGTGTAAGTTTTCAGCTGAATGAAGCCAAACAGGTTACACCAGTTAAGGATCTATTCCACTTATATATCCCAAAAGAAACACAGTGATACAGCATCTGAAGAGCTAGAAATGTTATACTTTTTTATTTTGATAAAATTATTTTAAAATATGTCTTTTTGCAAATCATTAATGTTAACCTAGTTTCTACAGAATGCTTTCCGAAACCGTATGATACATCTGTATGATTCTGTGTTTCTGAAATCGGATAAATCTTGGAAGAATTTATTTTCTAGGAGATAGCCTACAGTGTGCAGACTAAATAGAATGTTTTTATTTTTAAGTCTAATGCAGATTCAGAAGTGTGAATTGGTCTTAATCCACACATACCCAGTTGGTGAAGACAGCCTTGTCTCAGATCGTCCTAAAAAAGAGGTAAGGAGTTTAAAGTGAGGAAATTTATCCAAGGATTAGGGATCACATCAGACTTGAAGTAGACAGTGCATGTTAAGTATTCAGCAATAACATTTTGTGCTCTGGTCTCTGGTAAGGTGTAGGAAAAACTACAAGTCTCAGAAAAGTTGACAGCATGCATATTGTCATCTCATGTATATGCTTTTTCTTGGTTTGTAGTCTTGGTGCATACATGATACCCCTTTTTTAATTTCATTACTTTTTTGCATTAATCATTAATGATTCAATTTTGATTTTGTGCAGTAAGACTCTTAATGCTACAGAATTATAGTCTTGGGGCTTGTTTTTTTTGAGAAAGAAGCACACATTTAGAAACACAGTGGGAAACCATTAACTACTTTGTGTGTTGAATAGGTTAGTTGAGTAACTTTCCTGCTATTCAAGCATAAGCTGCTAGCTAGCACAAGCCCTGTTTTCCCAAATCTGTCAGTGAATGATGTAGGTACTCTTCAGCACTGCATTGTTCCATGTTACCAAGACTAACATGTTAGTGTTTTTAGCCTTTTGGTTGAATGGTTTTCTCAAAATTAGCTTTTTAGTGTAAGTTCTGTTGTTCCAGTGTTACCAAGCAGAATGCCCTTTTAATGAAAAGCATTGGAAAGCATATCTACTTCCAAGTGAAAGGGCAACATCGTAGGAATGTAGAATATGCTTGCAGTTGATCAAATACTTGCAGAATCCTACAGGTACTCTTACAGATTATTTTATGAAAGGATGCATATAAGAAATCATTCTATATATTAACATCTCAGTTGTTCAGTAACCAAAGCATGTGTATATAATCTGTGGACTTGTATGATTAGTGGTGGTTTGAAACCAAACACTTCCAAAATATTTTGTAGTATATTCTGCTCTTCATCAGTCTGCTTTGCTCAGTATTTTAACATGCTGCTTGTAAGAAAGAGAAGACACGGAAAAGTGTTAAGCTTAACATGAAAGGCATCTAGTCCTGTGTATTATTTGTAATTGCTACCCTCCTGAGATTCTTTTCTAAAAAACTCTTTAGTTGTGCTAAATAACAAAACAAATCAAACCAAACCTGTGTAATCAGAAGAGAATAAATGGACTACTACTTTCCTGTGTAAGACAGTCATCTTTGTAACTGTGTTGGTTTTGTCCTTATTAGTTAGGGAAAAATCAAATATATCTTATGGCTTGCATTTTTTTCCCGTGTGTGTGTATATATATATATATATGTATATATATATATATATGATGCAGTTATAAGTAGGCATATAAAAATTAGTTTGTTCCTGTTACTCAGCAGGTAAAAAAGCAGGAAAACTAGGCCCAGAGATGCTATTAAGAGGATTTCTTCTCCATGTTGTAATGCTCATTCTTCTTATTAACGATTAGCAAAGGAGATTTTTAGCGCACTTCTAATTATTTTTATTTATTTATTTATTTATTACAATCCGTAGCAACTGGAACAATTGACACAGCCAGCAAAATGCTGATTGAGAATTAATTATTTCTTCTTAGTTTCCCATGGAGTGGGGTTTATTTTGAATAGTAATTTTTGCCAGTAGTCAAATTTAGTAGTATAAATGATGCTTATTTTAGAGTTTTAAATGAATAATGCTGTTATGTGGTAATAGAGCTTAATTCATGAATAGTACCTACTCTCTGTCTATTTATTATAGCTTTCACCTGTTTTAACCAGTGAAGTGCACAGTGTCCGTGCTGGTCGTCATCTGGCTACAAAACTGAATGTTTTAGTACAACAGCACTTTGATTTGGCTTCAACCACAATAACTAACATTCCCATGAAGGTAATACTGTGTCTATAGCTTTGTGTTAACTGGCTACATCACTTCTAAATTTGTTTGGAAACTCTTAATGTTTATTTTAATTGAATTTTTACATTGTTTTTCTCTCCATATCATATTTTCTGTTTTATTTTTTTTTTCTTAGCCCACATTCAATGTCTGTGACCAGGTTAGTAAAAATAAAGGGAAAAAATAATTAAAGAAGGATCACAGAACAATATGTTGTATTGCCGAATCTCAATTTTTGATGTAGCAATACAAGCATTATTTCAGTTCTGCTTGTATTACTTTATATAAATACAATCTTATTTACCTCAGATTACTTTGTCTGTGATTCTTTTGTCTTCTTCTAGTTGTGTTTAGATATTCTTGACCCTTGTGCATTATAGTGGCATAGTGAGTCTTTTTCCTCTGTTTCATTATCATGCCCACCCAACATAAAGGTGTTTGTAACTAATAGCTAACTTTTGACTAAAGGTTTTCCAGTAGGTTTTCCAGCTTGAAGATCCATAAACCAGAAACAGGGCATAGTGGATACATGTACTTAAGAAAGAAATCAAACATCTTCTGTTCAGAGTTGCTGTGTCCCTATTTTTGAAATTTTTATCACTACTGGGAGGGAAATCACTGCAACTAAGAGTTCAACTACCTTTAAATTTATAGTAATTTTCTGATTGGGCAGCAAGGGACAATTGAAACAGAAGTGTGCCTATTCAGACAAAAAGGGCAGGGGTGATCAACTTTCCTGATCTAATAAAATTCTTCAAGTTCAAATACTGTCAATCATTACTTGCATCTTTGAAAACTAGAAATACTGTGTGCATTATATAAGTTAAAACATTAAATTTCACAGCTTTTCATGAAATTTTGACATGGGTCATGGCATAAATGTGACTTAAGTTTGCAAATACCTTGTCTGTAACTTTCTGACCTGTGTGCTACTGCCTCTCCCTTCTGCCTTTGTCCTTATAGTAATAGACTATGTTGGGTTCTCTGTGATTTTTCCTTTATTTATTTATTTTTTTTAACTTGGCATAAATTACCAAAGTTACTGTTCTGTTTTTGCTAGTCCTCTGCAGCTGTTTAAAGATGCAGTGTCCTCTTTACAAACGTTCGTTTTTCAGCTGCAGTTATACTTGTTGTAGATATCTGAAGTGCAAGGAAATGGTAGTTGGAAGTGTGTTTTTTGGTTTGGATTCTTGATTTTTAGGTATGAAAAGTAGGTGCCAATCTATTCTGCAGTGACCATTTTGGCTGCTCAGAAAGTTGTAACTGCTAGCGGTATTCATTATGTTGTAAGCTTCTTTAACTTCACTGATTTCAACGAAGGTAGTTAAGCCTGGTTTTACCTATATTTTACACTATGAACCTTGTCAAGGCATTTCTATAAAGAGGAAACCAGGGTTTCAGAAAGTTAAAAAGAGGAAATGCAGATGGCTGCATCTTTAAACAGGTCAGAGAGCAGACAGTTTCCTCAACATTGCAGTCCCGTTGTTGTCTGAGGCACTTTGGAGGCTTTTTGTTTTCTTCTAGAGTGAAAGGTAAATGTAGAATCATTCATTTATGAAAACAGGGACCTATAGCTAAAATAGTTACATTCTTTCTACCTTTCTTTTTTTAAAGGAAGAACAACATGC
Source organism: Agapornis roseicollis (assembly GCA_002631895.1). NCBI lineage: Eukaryota > Metazoa > Chordata > Aves > Psittaciformes > Psittacidae > Agapornis > Agapornis roseicollis. The sequence continues at coordinate 88,656 of NDXB01022258.1, forward strand.
TAACACATCAGCCAACTATGATGTGGAGCTTCTTCATCACAAAGAAGCGCATGTTGACTTTTTAAAGAGTGGTAAGTATAAATAGTCTTCTAGAAGTGGCTTTTGATCAGCCTGCTTTCACAGAGATTGCAAGCTTCAAATTGATGTAAATTCTAGACATGATTAGCGTATTTTCAGTTACTCCTTACAATTCAAGAACTTAATTTGTAATGCTGGCATTGGAGTTTTACTCATTACTCCCTTTAATGTAGTAATAAAACTATACGAATGAAAAAAAAAAGGTCGAATTCATCAGACAAGTTTTCACATATATTCAGCTTATATGTGTGAAGGGCGTGTCAACTTTCTGAGGTATAAAAAGATGACAGACCGGATGTGCTGTGATTTTGCTAAACGAAGTACCTCTTAATGGGTATTTGTGGAAAATTATTCCTTGCACAATTAAACTTTTAATCTGTCAGCTAATAATAGTTGACATAATTTACATCTCATAGGCCTGTTTATGACAGTAATTGCTTTGGAAAAGATAACAGTTATTTGGCTTTTGAGCTCTCTTATTGTATTTGAAATACCTATTATAGTTTCTGTAAATCTAGAATTATTACTTAGTATTTCTCTGAGGTGAGTTTTTAATAACTCAGTTGAGGTTAGGAAAACACAGCAGTAAGCCTTATGCACAACTATTTTGTTACAAAACAGTGCTTGATATAAAATTTTGTTAATAAACCAGGCTAAAAATTCTGTATTAGTAGAATTAAATGGGAAGTGGTGGTGAAAAAACCCTCAGCCTGTGCCATTGTGTTACGGAATACTTTGTATGCCTTTTCAGTGCTGAGGTCTCATTTAAAACTTTTAAAGGCTTGTATATACTCTGTTTTAACTTCCTGCAATGAATGTAACTTCTATTATATGATTCAGTGCCTTTAGAAGTTCAGTCTGGTTTACTATACATGTAGGCTGTAGATACTTGTTTCGTTATCCGAAACTACTTTATATAGATTTAAAGCATATTAGAAATTTGATCATGGTTTAATTTCTAAGAGGTGAAGGATTTAATGAATGAGTTCTGTCAATTATTTAACTAAGAGTGGATATTTATTTTCTGGAGTTTGAAATCATGTGTTCCATAAGTAGCCATTTTAGGGAGTTTGTTCTTTGTTTTCTCTTAAGGGGATTACCATTACTTTGAGGAAAAGGGGGTAACTCATTATCATCACAAGTACTGTGCACTATATTTTAGTGGAGTGTATGATTTAAGGGTTGAGGGGAAAAAATAGAATGCTACCGTAATGAATCAGACTCACCTGAACTTGTGTTACCGTGTTGAAAGCATAATACTTTATTGTAAGGGCTCAGAAACAGTTTTGTAATACCTGTTTGTTTAAAGAATCAGTTTGCTAGTAAAAGCCAAAACCAAATCTGACAGCAGTTCTTCATTTTTTTTATGTTCATAGGTTCTGTAAATTTGTGTTTCTTTTAATTTGTTTTTAAATACATCTTTCAGCTGTAATAGCTCTGGTGCAAGAAAAATAAGAATTCCTTTACATTGATCTTATTTCTGTGGAATGTTGCTAGAGGATTTTTAGATTAAATAAGTTTGTCCTTTAGATAGTGAGAGGTTTTCTAAAATGATTCCAGTTATTTTAATGTAACTGGAAAAAAAAATCAACTTTTGCAAGTTACCTACATGATTAATAATCAAATAAGACATGTGATTAAATGTCTTTATGAAATAATACTTCTTACATAAAAGATTAGACTAAACTATAGCAAATAACATGTAATACTGTATGTCGACGTATGTCTCATTCCTTCCAGTTGTGGTTTGCGCATATTAAGTGACTGTGCTACAGTAATTATGAAACTTCATGCAAAACTCAGTTAATTCTTTCCTGAGAAAATGTGTGTCAAAGATCATGAAGAACTCACTAGTAGAACTTTAGTTTAATGTATTGGGGAGTATTGATGTCTGATTAAGGCCATTGGGTGGTTTTTGCCAGACCACACCATCAATGAGACATTGTGTGAAAGTATTTTAATGATAAAACATCTGTTGCCAGTAGAGCATGTTGAGAGATGTTCAGATTGAATCTGATGTAGCAAAGATACTGAATGATGAGACTAAATGCTTCTTCCCCCCAAAAGCCCATCTTGTCAAATGTGCCTTTAGATCAGTTTTGGTTTTGACATGGAGATATAACTTGTAATAAAGAAACTATAAACTCTAACATTTGTTAAAGGTTTTGATTTCTGTGTGGAAAAATAAAGAATGTATTGTCTTAAAGTCCTAGGCATTTCAGAAGAAAAAAAACTGTTACAGATAAAAGATATCTATAATTTTTTGAATGCTGAATCCAACTTGTGGAACACTCTCTGGAGCTTCAGTGTTTTATTTGCCAAGTTAGTTCTTGAAGTATGTGCAATGGCTGCTGATTTTGGAGGTTATTTTTTAGCTGCCACTGCAAATAATTTTTTTGCTCAAGCTGGGTATCCGACTTAAAAATTAGATTACATTTTGTATACGCTTATATTAAAAATATTTTGTACCATAAAGTTTAGAGGTTTTTTTCTTGCAATATAAAAAATATGGTTGATCACACACTTTTTCTGACTTTGTTGCAGGTGATAATCATGTAGGTGGCAATAGCAGAGAAGGCACATTTAAAGAAACTGTAACATTAAAATGGTGTACTCCTCGGACAAATAGCGTGGGTAGGTAACATGGCATCTTGCAAAACTGCTATTCTGACTTGTGTTCAGCACTGTTCTCTCTGTACATGGAGAAGAATCTGAACAAGGAGGTAATTCGCTTCTTGTTAATGCTGGTTTTACCTTTTGCTCTATAAACCTTGCTGCTGACTGCACCCTGATTTACTAATGGTCATAGAATACTCTCCTGATCTTGGCTAATTAGTGGTTTGGGTAAGAGGTGGGAGGGGTTTTGCTTTGTGGCTTTTTGCAATCTCCTCTTAAGTGTCATGAAGTTGGTCCTTGACTACAAGGTTGAGTAATTGTTTGCCTTTCCCACAGGGTCAAGTGTAACTTGTCAGTTCCACAGTGGTGGGGTTTTAGCATAGCATCTTTGAGACATTGAATTTTTTTTGTTTTAATTCTGGGGGGAGGAAGGAGAGATATAATCAAAGTACTATCTTTAATCTTCAGTGCCAAGTAAAAAGTTTTATAAGGAAATTAAATTTATGCAATGATGCTATCAGTGTAAAGTAGTCCCTCTAGATCAACTTTCAGATTGAAGTAAGGGAGAGATCTCTCTCCAAATCTAAGTAGAAGAGAGAAAGACACAGAAGATTTGGGATAACATCAGAACCCCATGGCTGTTCAGCTCGTGTACCCTTTATACTATTAACAAAACATGTTGACTCTTTGAGCTAGCAGGTCAAAAATATAGATAAGGAGTAAGAGGTGGCTGACTCTACAGTGAAAAAATTCAGGAGTTAAAGATCTGGAGGTCCTGCTGGAAATGGAACTCGGGAAGTATTTTAGGTTCTTGGTGTTGCAAGAACATTGTAAAAGGAGCAGACTTTTAGTTAGAGACAGCTAGACCTCTTATTTCTGCTGATTGTGGAATAGTCTCCTCTCCCTTTCATTTGCAGGATGTTTTTTCTGTATGTGATACTACAGTCTTAACTTTTCTACTATTTATTTTCAGAATTGCACTATTGCACTGGAGCATACAGAATTTCACCAGTAGATGTAAATAGCAGACCTTCTTCATGTCTTACAAACTTTCTTCTTAATGGTAAATTTATGTCCTTGGCTAATTATGTAATTTGTTAATTGTTAATTTTGTGGATAGAGCACTTAACACATTTTAGTTTGTATTGCAGTCGATGTCTGTATACTGTAAAAATACCAAGTTTATTTTAACGTCCTGTATAAATAAGAAAGGTGTTAAATATACTCAAAGGCAAACGGAATGTGTTTTGAAACTTGAAGATGGTGGGGACAGATGTAAAGAAGGAGTAAGTACTGAAATGTGGTAGTTCTTTCTGAATCCAGATGTAGAATACTTCTTACTTTGTACTGTTTAGTAGCAAACAGTGCTTTCAGTAGTTGATAGTGCATTTGATCACAATGCTTATTCCAACTATTGCAATATATTAGCAACTTAGGTCTGTGCCTGAATTTTGGCATTTGCTGGGCAGCCTCAGAAAGCTCTTAACTGGGTCATGACCCACTAAGTATGTTGATCAACTGAAGCAGGCATACTCATTATGTGTCACTAGGATCAGTCAGAAAGTAGGTTAGATTTGTTTATCTTTTGCTTATCTGCAAGATCCTTCCCGTTGCTATGAACAATCTTGCTCTAAGAGGTTGTCATTTAAATCCTGTTAAAAAGATAAGCCACAGCTTACCTTGTTTGTTGCAAACATGTAATATGTAGTCTGTTAATTTCATGTTTTTCTTACGCTTAATTTTCTTAATTTCATGTGTTGGCAAAGTGTAAGAAATCCAACTGCATTATAGACATCCTTTTAGTAAGTTGTTTTCTTTAGCCAGATAATTTGAATGTCTAAATAAGTATTCAGTGGTCTTATTAAATGCTGGTTTTATGTATTTTTCTCTAAAGGTTCTGTACTGAAAAAGCACTTCACTTATTTAAAATGCTTAGAACAAAATTAATAGCATATTGTGAATAACCTCTCTCTTCTGATCTATTTTTGCTTCTTCATAATAACTTGTTTGGCAAATGCACCTTTTTATGCTTTTACTGGACATAAGACAAAGGCAATTTTATTTCTCTGGAAAATTGTATCCATTTAAGCATTAGCAAATAGTATTCATTGGTAACTTTATATGCAAGTAAGTCATAGAATCATAGAATAGTTAGGGTTGGAAAGGACCTTAAGATCATCTAGTTTCAGCCCCCCTGCCATAAGCAGGGACACCTCACACTAAACCATGCCACCCAAGGTTTCGTCCAACCTGGCCTTATACAGTCTTCATATTACTTTTTAGAAGTTGTTTTTAATGAGACAGTTTCTGCTATAGGGATGAGTAAGTTTAGTATACAACATAATCTGTACTAATTACAAATAGCAAACTGCCCTTACACAATACCATTTTAATGTTTTACAAATATGCATTTTTCCTGTGAGTGATGTCCTACAGAGAGAAGTGATTGGTCCAAGAGAGAAGCTTTTTGATCTCTATATGTAAAATTTAAGAACATGTGACACTTCTGTGTAAAGACATGGAGTAAATACCCAAAGAAGATAACTGTTTCTTGTTCAGCTAGGTGAAAATTCAACTTTAATGGATTCATAATTTTGCTGGATAGGTACAAACCTGTATTGTATATATTTAGTTTTTAATCTAAAATTGCAGCACAGAAACCAACGAAACTCATCTCATTTCCAACAGGTCGTTCTGTTTTGTTAGAACAACCACGGAAATCTGGCTCTAAAGTAATTAGTCACATGCTCAGCAGCCATGGAGGAGAAATTTTTCTGCATGTATTAAGCAGCTCACGATCAATTCTAGAAGATCCCCCATCAATTAGCGAAGGGTGTGGTGGGAGAGTCACTGACTACCGGATTACAGTAAGCTTTTGTTTGTTCTCTTAAATTGGTGCTTATCTCAGTTGACAAGAGATTTAGTGCAATAGATGTGTAAAGGGAATGTTGGTACATTTTCTGGAGAGCTGGAGTGGATTGCATGGGCAGACTATTTTTCTTTGTACTACTGATAGACATCTAGTATGAAGTAGCACATATGCTTATTGTTTTGCCTGCCCCATGTCAAGGAAGTACTTGCCTCCTTATGCACTGAGTATTTAAAGTTTGTTCTAATTCTAGAGTAACATTTTTCTTGGCAAGTTTTTTCTGTGGGGGGATACACATGGGACTATGTCCTGCTTATTGTCAGAATGGTTTGTACAATAAATAGGTGTTGTCAGCTTTGAGACCTGGATATGGAACAAAAAATCAGCTGGCGTTATTCCCCCCCCCCCCCCTTTTTTTTTTTTTTTTTTTATACCTTTTT